>JARYHS010015074.1:0-11422 GCA_031002005.1 Vandiemenella viatica
CCCCCAAAGCTAGCTGGACCCGTTAAGTCGGGGGACTGACTCGAGTGAAGGACACAAAGGTGTTAGCCTGGAGAGCGCTCTGTCCAGTATAGGGCAGACGTTCAAATATTTTCGTGGATGTTCTAACCGCGAGTTCACGTTCGCGAAACTGTTGATTGTGTCACGTGCGTGGCGCCAACGACCAGTGTGTGGAAGATTGACGCTAGTTCAACCCGGTCTTCGCAGATAGTGTGTGGCGGAGGAGCGTGTGTTCGTATCCCCTGACCGCCGTCTCTACTTCCGTGTTTTGAAGGAGCAGCGCTCGTCGACGATCTGGTGATCCCAGCATCTCATCGCACGTGAATGGAATGCTGATTCCAGCACGGAATCACCATTTCAAAGGACAACGTGGCAAGTACCACTATAAACTATGCGTGTGCTCACCACGGCGCCAATTTAGTTAACCCGTCACGACCTTGGGAAAGAGTCTCATAATTCAGCCTAGACACAAATCAATTCATTCATCATCTTTCTGTAATTGCGTAAATTAAATGTAAATGCTAATTCTACTTGTCATAATAAACGTCATTGCCTTGAACATTGATTCACTCCCATCTTTTCATTAAATAATAATTCATAATATTCTAATAAATAAAAATTAATTATCTTTTGTGGTGCCACAATCAGTGTGACACTTCAATATATAAAAAAATAAACAGGCGGTAATTAGGCGACTAGGAGAATTGCCACCGGAGAATCTGCTCCACCATAATTAATAATAATTTGATGACAGTGCCTGGTTCAGAACAACACTGGAAAAAAAAAAAACACCCAGTCCGCTAGGTTACTTGAAATTTCTGCAAAGAGTGAAATTTGTCGGCTCTGGTCGCGAAAAAGTTTGACGGGTTTTAATCAGAGCGACGAATTGTATTTCCTCTACGTGACGTTTGGAAATGTTTCTATCATTTCTCACTAGGAGGAAATTTTTAATTTGGGGATATCGATTTGTTTAAATTTAAGATACTCCGCTTTCTTTTTTGTTGCGTAATCGTATCTTGGTCGTTGTTAATGTAATGAATGGTATAGACAAATTTTGTAGACACCGCAAGCACAATTCCAGCGGTGTTTAAGGAAGAAGCTCTGTTTTTGGAGTAAATATTGATTTCAGAAGGAGTGTAGGAAGTTACTTACTTTTTTTCCTGCCTAGAGCAACAATTTTAACGCCACATTTGCTCCAAGACGAAACTTACATTAACTGATGCATGTGTCGCGAATCAATTATTGCCACCTAGGTTGCGATGATGGTAAATAATTACAAGCTGTCTTAAATTCTTTTTCGGCTTTTTATGGGAACATATCATCAATTATAATTTTATTTTCAACAAATACTTGCTTAGACTACAGACAAATCTTATATATATAAAAATAAACGTGTGTTTTCCTATATTTCACTTTTCAGTCACCACTACCTAGCACAGATCACTGGTCTTTGGGTGTGGAAGTAGCATGGAGTTTCCTGTCGTGCAAAACGTTGGCCGAATGTCGATAGTTGTGGGGATGTCAGAGATATGATGGTTAAAATTGGTTGATGCAGGGCATTTTCGTATTTCGACCAAAGACATGTGACTCCGTATATGTTACTCTGCTGCCACAACTACACCATGGAGGAATTTCCTTCCTCCATGAACTACACAGCATAGACCATTGGTGTTTGTGTGTGGTAGTGGTATCGTGTCTCCAATCGTGTGGTAGATGTCGGTAGCTATGGAGAGGGAGGGGGCGGGGGAGATATGGTGGTTGAAAGTGATCGACCTGCGGAACTTTCATATTTCTACCAAAAACGTATGTGTCATGGTGTATCACTTTTCAGCCAAAACTATTTAGCGGAGATCACTGGTGTTTGTGTGTGGTAGTAGCACAGAGTCACCCGTCGATCACAACGTAGGCCGAATTTCGGTAACTGTGGTAGTGTGGGAGATATGGTGGTTGAAATTGGCCGATCAAGGATATTTTCGTATTTCGACCAAAGACATGTGTGTCCGTATATTTTACTTTGCTGCCTGAACTACATAGCGCAGATGACTGGCGTTTGTGTGTGGTAATAGCATCGAGTCTCTAATCGTGCACTATGGTGGTTAGATTTTGTCCAAATTCTTTACAAACACGAAGTCGTGGGCACCAACTAGTTATTGAATATAAGCGAACAGATATTCAAAAATGAGTGTTTGGAAAATACGCGCTCTCGGAAGGATGTAAAATATCGATCCCTATTCGACTCCCAGTGTGGCATTTTTTTCTCGACGGCTTAATTAACGATTGTTAATTCTGCCCTGTATTTCGTTGATCATGTGGTGTTCTGATTTTAACGTGTTAACGGTGGGTGGTGTGATATTCCATACGTTACTTGAAATGTTTGAAGAAACAAATTCTTCTGACCCGGCTCAAGAGATTCTACCAATTAATACACTGTATAGCTCAATTTGTAGAAAATAGAATCAGGAAATAATAAATGTAAACTTTGGGATTATGAACCGAAATTTTAGGAATAATGAAATGTTTTAAGTATCCTAACAATGCTAAATTGCTAATACTGAATCAGCACATTCATCCGACTTCGACTCTATACGAGCTTGCGAGATTCTAAGTTACAACAATTCACCACATCATCATCATTCATACGTTTTCAACAGGCATACAAACAAAAAATAACAAAATGGAAAAACTTTCATAAATAAGTCCAAATTATCACATACGCATGCTGTTGGCTTCAGAAAAGTTCGTGCAGGAGAAAAGAGAAAACTGGAAGCATTTTAAACAATCTGCCGCGTATTCCCATTATTGACGGACGGGTTTACTCCAGTGCCGAACGACTGATCAAAACAGGTAGCTTCGGGAAGACTAGCGAGAGCCGAGGTCCATCCGCGACACATGTCCCATTTTAGCGGACAATTTTAACGAACTTTCGGGAGCAGACATGCGTCCGGGATCTACTCGATAATCGCACGAACTTGCGGGAAATTTAATTGTGAAAAAATGCGCGGCGATATTCTGATCATTTAAAAGTACTAGCCAGTTCTACATCTCCCTGCCCATTGGGTTTAGGAGCAGCTTATAATTTATTGTAATGTTACAAGTTGTACCGTTACCGTGTATCTCTCGGTTTGTTAGCTACGGATTGCTCCCTAGTTACTTCGCCCCATAGATGAATCATTCATACAATGAAGCAACGTAAACATAAAAAAATAAGACAATATTACTTCAAACACCATTAGCTACAAATGCAGAGAAACATGATTTCAAATGCATACTTTGTTTCATAGTCTTCACTTGAGGGTAAGGGGTTCAGAGTCTGCAATAAATTATCGTGGGAAGCGTTAAAATATGCCTCAAACAGTTCAATAAATTAAGGTAGATCTGTGCTTAAAGTGTATAGGGAAATTATCAGAGGAGTAAAAGCTCAATCAGAGTTAATAACAGACAAACAGTAACAGAAATATGAAATCCATTGTTTAGAAGTTCACATTAGTATGAAGGTAGGGTTGAAAAGTCCAATTGTAGCCTCAATAAAATAATTCCAAATGTCTGAGCCAAGGATTGAAAATACAAAAATAACTATAGTAAATATGGTCTACGTTGTTAACAGTAATATCAATAATACCAAAATGGAGTGATATAATGAGTAAGTATTTGTTGCGATGACATCACGTGCTTTTACTGTTGTATTTTAGACCTTGACTCTCACAACCGACGAGAGTGAGCAGTCGTGAAGATAGCGAGCCCTGGAACTTGAAGAATGCGGCCGGAACTTTTATTGGAGTTTGAGTGGCTGCGAGAGGCGAACACGTCACGTGCCCAACGATGGCGCCACACGAGCTAGGCGCCCTCCTCTCAGTCCGTCTACAATGGCAACAACAATAACAATAAAAAAATATACAGTCCCGTCATGTCTCCACCATTCCTTCAGGTCTTTATGACGTATCATTAAAACATTACTTCTTCTTCTTCCTGTCCGGTATTAGGCCTGGAGGCCTGTTACGGTCTCAATCCACTTCTTGGTGGTCTCCCTACATCTCTCCTGCCTCTGGGATGATATTTGAGAATTTTCCGTGGGATCCGGATTATAACATTACTATTCAAGGATTTAACTTGTTCGGATGACAAAGTGCACAAAATCACTGTTAAAATACAATTATTTTTAAAATGAGGGGTTTGCGAAAATGATTTTTCAAGAAAATATTAGTTTGCACAGTGGCGTAGCTATGGGGGGGGCGGTGGGGGCGGTCCGCCCCGGGTGTCACCCGTTTGGGGGTGACACCCGCATTTCGAAAATAGTAATCGTAATTAGTGTGATACAAAAAAAATTATTTTTGTTTGATAGGCTTAATTTATCCTTTGGTGTCGAGACACGTCTACCTTTCATGTTTTGAATATTTGTTTTTAAGTTGATCTATCGCTTTTTCAAATGCGATCAAGGGTGCTGTGCTCTTTAATTACAGTAGAGTACAATGATTGGCAAGACCGCGCGCTTAAACAAAGAGAGCACCGCTCTGAAGCTCCAACAATCACAGAAACTCGTTGTGCTTGACGCCCGTCACTGTTGTTTGGTTTGTTAGTAGCGGCGGTGGATAAAATGTAAGTTTTCTTGTATAAAGAGAGAAAGTTTTAAAATTAAAGGATATACTATATATATCTAAAAAAAATTTAAATCATGGTAATTAGACAGATAAATTGTAAATCTTTGAAATTATTTCAGGAAATTTTCCTTTGAAAATTAAAAAAAAAAGCAACCAAGCGTATGTCGGAATACGCGTAGTCTAGGCATCAAAACTGTTTTGCTGATTTAGAATTCCATTAGCTTTCAAGCCAAGATTCACAAGTGGCTTGAAGTATTTTCTAGTGATTTTTGAATTTATCATCTGACAGATTCGTGATGTATAAATTGCGTACATTTAGCGTTATCCGATTTACATTCTGCGTACCTACCTATTGTCGACGGTGCACCTGTACTCGACATGAAATCGTATCATGTTCGAATTTATGCAAATAAAATGATTCGGAAAACTGCATTAAACTAGCAATACTGTAAGGTTTCAAGTCAATCCGAGCGGGTCCATGTGTTCGTTGATAGTATCGTCTGTCGTTGGTAATCAATTTTTATAGAGCATGTGTTTAAAACAGTCGGAACCGCGTATCTTGCTAGCGAAATCGTAACATTAGTAAACACTTAAATTCTAGGTTCATTTAAGTTTACTATGCTTTCTTCTAATCGAGAATATGTAAATATGATCGCGATGAAATAAATAAGCGTATGATTCTCTAAGAATTTTCCATGATAAATTTACAGAAGATTTCTATTACGGGTAACCCCTCTGTTGAATACAGTTACCTAAATTTTTACGAGTTCCTTAAATCGACAGGAATATCGAACTTCTGTTCCTGAACAAAAATTGACCTTTAATCAGAAACTGAACGAACATTTGAGCCGTTTACAACATTTTTATTTGTACGCTACAGAGCGACGCTAGAAATCTAAAATTAACATGTGGAGACGATCTTCAGTACATACAATGTCATATTTAGTTGTCTATAGCTACGTATTGCTTAGGCGGGTAGTAAAATACTTCACTTGTTAAGTACTTCATGTAAAGACGGCAGATATCACAATGGCATGTTCTTTCATTACCTGACCCGTTGTTTTTTTAATTACGTTTTAAATTACGTTTGGTTATGTTTTTGTATTTTATTTATTCTTCTATTTTTATGAAGGAACTTAATGTAGATTGCTTCTCTGACTATACAGTATCCCCAGAGTCTCACAACTTGTTGGACCCGGATTTGCTCCAATGGGACTCCATCTGGGTCTGGAATTGCTTCTACTTGGATCAAGCCACTTCTGTCAACTTTCCTCTCGATATCCCTTGCTCCTGCAAATATGGAGGTTGCGAAGTCATTTAAATGATTGGGTAGTTTTCGACTTTTTTAAATTTATAGCGGAATCTTATGGCCGCCCAATAGTTACACTGGCGGAAATTAAAATCACAACACGCATACATGAATGGTAGAATTTTAGAAAACTTTGAAGATATATCTAGATACAGTTGTCAGTGAGAAATGCGCCCAACTTAAGCACCATTTTTTTTTTTTAAACTGCTTAATGTCTCTTAACAGTGAGGTCTTTAGAGACGGGAAAGGATGGGGGGGGGGGGGCAAGGAATGGGAAGGAATTCGGCCATGGCCTCTTGAAGGAAGCATCCCGGCATTTGCCTGGGGTGATTTGGGAAACCATGGAAAACCCAAATCTGGATGCCCGGACGGGGATTCGAACCGCCGTCCTCCCGAATGCGAGGCCAGAACGCTAACCGTTATACCACCACTCTCGGTTGGAGCACCAATACATTCGTGGATCCTTGCCGGCATTGAGTTCGGATTTCATCTTGGTGTATGTCTCACTACGCGTGCAAGTCTTAAGCAGTCAGTTGTTGCACAGTTTGTGCTGGGTGACCATGTGATCTAATGTGTCTACTCCTGGTATCCTAGACATGCTCTATTGGGTACAAATCTGGGGACCATGCTGTCCAAATTGTAATCGAAACTCCTTGCAAGGCTTGTGTGACGATGGCCGCAGTTTGAGGACGGGCATTATCTTGTTGGAAAATGCGATTTGGATGGTGAACATGAAGGGTATCACAATAAGATGTAGTACCACGTCCACATAGTCGTGGGCTGTCTTGTGTCATCAACAACAGCCGACTCAGTCATGCTGTCGAAACTGATTGCCGCCAAAAAATTACACCATTGGTTGCACTTGCGTGACGTTCTGAAATCACACAGGTAAGCCGTTTCTCCACTACACCTGCAAACATGTCGTCGCTTATCACTTTGCCACAGACAGAATCGAGACTCGTCTCTAAACACAAATGTACGCCATTCACATGTCCATTTGTGTTTTGCATTACGCCAGTTAGATGATGCTGGCTGGCAATGAAATTAGATTAATGGGACATATTGCACAGAGAGTGTAACCCAGCTTCAAGAAATTGGTTTACAGTCGTCCGGGGAGGAGGGAGGGGTGTCTCTATCTGTAACCACTGCTTGGATCTGGCCTGCAGTCAACCATCTGCCAGCAACAGCCACCCACACAATAAGGCGGTCTTCACTTGCTGTTCTCCATCTGTGTGGACCCATGCCTGCTCTAGGAGTATTAGAGCCTTCTTTCATCCACTGTGTAACAAGTCTGTATACTGACATTGCACTACAGCCAATCCTTCGCGAGATTTCACCCTTTAAAAACACGTCAATTCTCCGACCTCTCTCACAGTTAGTTATTTGGGTGTAGAGAGCTGTCACTCTTCGCCTTGGCATACTTAGACAACAAAGTGTCATGTTACACCACACTGTTCGCCATTTATACGCTAAAAAATTTGCAATTTACATAATAAATAGCACCGTGATTCTCATATTATTACATATAAAACTTTCAATTTTTAATCATTTAATACTCTTCATGCGGGCATTACTTGGGACCAAATTTTCATTCCTTTTATCACAACACCGTCTGGGGTGTTGGGATTTTTAATTTGCCCACCAAGTTTGTGTATCAGTTAGCCTAAGGGATGTGGCATAAACTACGGGCTTCTTCTAGGGTGGAGGGGTTGGCGGGAAGCTACGTTGAGCTACGTGGGGGGGGGGGGGGGGAGTGGGGGTTCAGAGCCAGGCCACTTAGCCTTCTCTTTCGTATTATTTGTCACAGTTAAAATGACATATAGAACACACAGAAGCATGTAACTATTTATTTCCGTCATTTTTAATGTATCCCCGGATGTAATTTACGATAGTCTGACAAGAGAAAACAGCTACAAAATGTCTTTCTGGAATTAATATGGAAAAAATCTACGTGCCTACGTGGGGTCTGGGGAGGGGGTAGAGACAAAAGCCACGTCGGGCTACGTGGGGGCAGGGGGGGTTTCACAGGAAGCCAAAATGGAGCTACGCGATTTATGCACGCTCCCTAAGTGTAAAGGTGTAATGAAAAATAAATTTTCAAACATCATAAAATAAACATTTTTTCTATACCATCTATTTTTGCTATAAAAAAACACGTATTCACTTTTATGTGTTTGAATACATATCTTTCAGTACTTCTAGATTAGGTCTTGCGTCTGGTTACGGTTGTGCGATTCGAGTGTGGGAGGTTCCTGTTACAAATGCGGATCTCGGCTGCAACTTTTGTGGGTCTTAAAATTGATCTTCAATTCTGGCAATGCTTTGATTTTTTAATGCGAAGATGCTAGGACTCTTCCTACATTTTACGAATATCTGATGAGCATGGATGGAAAAGAAGACTTTTTTTTTTAAGGCAAATAACAAGAAAACAACATTTGGTCGTAAGGGAAGGGAAATTTTCGAACTCTCTCTATGCGCTTCTCCACATCCAGCAGGCCGACACTGATTCGCACCGTCAAACATAACCCAATAGAACGCCGGCCGAGTGTCGTACGACACGCCGTGTCATTTGGACAAACTTCGATCGAGTGAGCGCCAACAAAGAAACTTGTCGGTGCGGAACAGTATCGGACAAGTGAGGCCCGATCTTCAGAGGAGTTAAAATTAATCTAAAACCACTTTCGATCATCGGTTAGCAACACGTGGCTAAAATCTTGCCATATTGACTATTGAACATGAAGTACCTCAAATTGATAATTTTGAAGATGTGATTTACGAATTTGTAGCTGTTAAAGCTAAAAAGAGGAGATTGTGAAAGCAATTGTTTTTAGTTAATTTGTGTATCTTTTAAATGATGTTAATATTACTATTTTATTAACTATAATTTTTAATAACAATGAATGTTTATTTAGTTATGTTTTATTGATATCATATTTTACACTTGCAAGATATATTTTACTTAATTTTGAATTTAAGTTTTCAAGGGGTGACACCATCGATAACCGCCGCGGGTGTCACCCACGCTAGCTACGCCACTGTCTTCAAACTAGCGCTAATTACCGCATCGTAGACGTGCTCTAAAACACCACTATCTTCAAACCAGGCTGTGCCAGTAGGTAACACTGAACTGCAAAAAGTGCAAGGCAATTTGCAGAATCCGATCGTCCAGGAGTACAAAGTAAACAGTTCAGTTATTAGCATGGTTGATTCCCTAAAGTATTTGAACATAACATTAACAAAACAACATGAAATGAGACATGCACATTACTTCAATCGTAGATAAACCTAATTCTCTCGCATTTATAATATTCGACGACGTAAACATTCACTGTATTAGAACCTGCTTCAGATTAAAAGAATGCATAAAAGTCGAGAGAGGAGTTATGCAAGCAATGTGAAGGGACATACCAAATCAATAGGGCACCCAGAAACAAACACTCAGCTGTCCCACTCACAATGTAGCCCGTTCAGTTAATAGAGGCGGCTCAAGGTCACTCGGCTCTACCCCCACTCCGCTGCCCTTACCCCTACCTATTCCCCTACCCACCTATCTGGACACAGCGTTCAGCTCAGAGAGGTAGGTAGGGACGTAATGGTGAGGTAGAAGCGGGACCAGAAGAACGTGACCTTGAGCCGCCAGTTTGAAGTGAACAGGATAAAGTCTATGGAAGCTAAAAGATTGAAAAATTCTATTAGCAAGTGAGGGAGTTAGGGAATGTAATAAGCTGTCCGCACTGAAGGTGGAAAATAGTAAAATAATCCTCAATGAAAAAAAAAGATTAAAAATTAAGATAAAATATTTAATTCCATTGCAACGGAGCGCACGCTCCGGTGGCAATTTCCCTACGCAGCAATTTTCTTCCGTTCCTGCAGGGACCTACATTTACTCTCTACAAATTTCAACTTTAAATTCTTTCAACGTTTTTGGTAAATCATTCATCATTTCTCTTGGTAACTTATTCCAATCCCTGACCCCCTAACCAAAAAAAGGAGAATCTTCCAACACCTTTGTGCCTGAAATCGAGTGCCAGTTTGTGGTCTTGGGCATATTTTCCCTTCCATCCACCACTTTTGATTCTTACACCAATATCTTTCCATGCCTCATCACTAATATACACCTTGTTCACTCCCATGACCCTCTTCATTCTCCTCCTGTCTTCCAACGAATTCCATTCCAGTTCTTTTATCATATCTCTCACTGACTGCGTTCTGCGGTAATTTCCAGAAACAAATCTAGCAGCCCTTCTTTGCATCTTCTTCAAATCCTCTATTTGATACTCAAATGTGGGTCCCATACTACACTACCATATTCGAGCAATGGTCTGACCAAAGTTTTGTAACACAGTTCCTTTACTTGTCTCGCACATCCCCTCATCACTCTCTTCAACAAGTACAGAATTTTGAAACCTTTAATAAGCAGTAATATAATGACATTGGCACAGGAACACATGCGCAATTAATATTAATTTAAATTTTTCTCTTTGAATAGTGTGTATAAATAGAGTGTCTGGCCGTCGGGCTTCGTTTTTTTTATTGCAGGTAAAATGAAAGTCTACTTTCAGGTTGTGTGGACTAACATGCGTGAAGGCTAAAGACCGAAAATCGCCGTAAAACAGATAAAAATCTGTTCAAATAAAACTATGGAGCCTGAGATATTGTGTGATACGCCGTAGTGGTGTCGATATGGAGTTTTGTGGCCGAGGCTATTGTGTGGAAGACAATGCCGTGACGGGCTCTCCACCTGAATCAATACTACGCGTGGGTAGACCTGCAGGCGCCAGGCGACGAACACGCCAGCGGCAGTCAGCGAGTCTAGCTCCCAAGCACGGCAAAAAAGACGGGTTCAACGCAGTATTATGACAATTCGTTTCTCCGCAGTTGTTTATCTAAAGTAGGATTGACAGAATTTTTTCTCCAAATCTGGTGACGCTTCAGGACTTTTTCACCGAAATCCGGGGACCCTTTCGATATTTGTCCTAATGGCGCGTTACACTTTGTAGTGCCTTAGTGGGCAAGCCACATTACAATTATCTTTCATACCTTTTGATTTAGAAAAAAAGGGTATTTTTAATCTTAATTTTTATGAAAATTTCTTAATTTTGCAAGAATCTCGATGTTAGTTGGAATCTAGGAAAAATTGTCCAATATGACATTTATTTTCTTATCACTGGCGATTACAAGTCTGAGCGAATTTACCGTTAACATTAACACAGATTGGCAAAATCATAAAAGCAACGCTCAGAGGTACAATTAGCTGTCTTGAACAAGCAAACAATTGTATATTTATTTTTAAATTCATCTCAGAATTAAAATGCAAGAAATAATGACATTTGGAAACAATGAAAATTACAAGTTATTACGATCTTAGACAAAGGTATCATAATACTGTGACTTTACAGTTAAAAGAAAATCATGGGCGCCACGAATGAACAATATCATTCGAAAACAATTAGTCCTGGAAAATTATGCCGCTAGCTCAGGGGTTTGGTTCAATTACAAA
>JARYHS010015075.1:0-19000 GCA_031002005.1 Vandiemenella viatica
TGATTTCGTCCGTTATACCTCTCGTACAAGTTTGAAACCGGAGGACGTAAAACATAACACTCTAAATCTCTTCAAAAGAGGACGCCGGTTCGAATCCCCGTCCGGGCATCCAGATTGGGATTTTTCATGGTTTCCCCAAATCACTCCAGGCGAATGCCGGGATGCTTCCTTTAAAAGCCCATGGCCGAATTCCTTCCCATTCCTCGCCCCCAGTCGCATCCCGCCTCTAATGACCTCGACGTCGACGACGCGTAAAGCCACAAGTAAAAAAAAAATACTTCAAAAGAGTATTCAAAAAAATTACCGATCTAACGTTCAAATTTATTAATTTAAGCAAATATATATATATATATATATATATATATATATATATATGTACATATACTACTACATATTTGGATCCACGAAATAAAACGATTTTTTTTAATGAGGTTAACAAATAGTTGGTGTAAATGCAGTTAATTCAAATTGTGAGTAAAAAAATGAAGAAGAGATCATCAATCAAGATGAATGTTGTCCTTTTGACGCCATGAAAAAGAAAGAAAATGAACCTATCGCAAGTTCTCATGAATCTCAATATTTGACAAGTAAGTTAGTTCCACATCACACATTCGTTGGTGATACTATAATTATTTTAAACTCAAACAATATTTAAGAAGATGATCCATGTTATCACTTAGAACCCATTGACAAGGCAAAACAACAACCACAACAAACGAGAAAGACTTCGATTGAAAGAAGATCCTCTTAAGTAGTGGCACATACACGGTCACAAATATTCCACGTTGTTAACATTAGTAGTAGGAGGAGAACCTGTTTTCTGGAACAAAAGATCTTAAGCCGGCCCCGGAAGAGACTCCACTCGTCCGCGTGACGTCACAGTTGGATGGCGGGAAATTCTAATGGACCAATAGCGTTCAAGGTCGTATGACGTCACACGTTAGTTCCTCAACCAGCCGCACAGATGGCGACACCGGGTGGGCTTGCGCATATGTTAGTTCCCCGACCGCTCGCACAGATGGCACCATCTCCCAAGGGCTTAATATCTTTGGGCGCAGATATTCCACACCGCCCACCCAAGCCCTGAGGCAATGGCTATTTCTGTTCTGGAATGCGCGCGTTGTGAAATGTGTACACTGTTTCAACACCTACGGAAATACCCACTCGACTATTTGGGCAATGGCTATTTCTGTTCTGGAATGCGCGCTCTGTGAAATGTGTACACTGTTTCAACACATCTACAGAAATTCCCTGAACATCTTGGCTACTATCGACACACACAGTAAAATATTTTCTTCTGTTCTGTGTCGTGAAAAATACTTAAGCGTGACCCATTGCGATTTTTTTTACTAAAGTCCACATCAACGGATATTACGTGAACAGACATCGGTAGCGTTGGGACTAGGTCGCCGGTTCGAGTCCGGCCGCGGTGTTTTTATTGAAAAAGCCGTTCCAACTCATCAATTTCCAAATCAAAATTTTAGTTTCCATACCTAGAGAGGATACCTGCCTTGAATAAAAAAAGCATAAATGTTTCCTTTTAACGTTCGATATGGAGAAAAAAAACCGTCATAAACTCCAGATATAAATTCTATGTGTACCTTTTTTCATGAAATTATTTAGCGTTCTTGCCTCGCATTCGGGAGGACGGAGGTTCCAGGCATCCATGGTTTCCCCAAATCATTCCAAGTGAATGCCGGGATGCTACCTTCAAAAGGCCATGACCGAATTCCTTTCCCGTCTCTAAAGACCACGTTGTTAGTGTGCGTACTGATACTCGTGGTACGTGGGGCAAATAAAAAACTCCAGATATAAAACCGAGGAAGAATTCTATGTGTACCTGTTTTCATGAAATCATTTAGCGTTCTTGCCTCGTATTCGGGAGGACGGAGGTTCCAGGCATCCATGGTTTCCCAAAATCACTCCAAGTGAATGCCGGGGATGCTACCTTCAAAAGACCATGACCGAATTCCTTTCCCCGTCTCAAAAGGCCACGTTGTTAGAGAGACATTAAAAAAAAAAAAAAAAATCGACTGCCATGTGCAAAGTATCCCGGTTTCCGATATTTGGCGCTGCATGCAGGGCGACTGCCGCGTTCTTGCCTCGCATTCGGGAGGACGGAGGTTCCGGGGCATCCATGGCTTCCCAAAATCACTCCAGGTGAATAATGCAGTTCTGATATTCGAATTTGGCAGAGGGTGCTTTGCACAAAAAATAACCCTACAGACATTTATGAAGTGATTACATGTTAATCTCTCGACTGATATCAAACCAATCAGCCAGTAATTTTTTCCAGCCTGTCTTTGGACAAGAGCCCACTTGAAAATATTTGTGACAAAGCCTTTTCCACACCAAGGCTATAAAAATCAAAGTTTCTAATTTGACCATGGAATGGAACGAGGGGAGAAAGAATTCGTATAAGCACCAGTATAGCACATTATTTCTCTAATCTCTGCTGTCACTGGTATAAAAAAAATATTTCATCACACTCGTAATTTTTTGCCAACAAGCTCAAACCTATATTGTCTGTCTATCCAGACCAATCTATGTATCAATTCTGTAATGTTTTCGTAAGCAATCACAAATTGAGTGCCCTTAGCAATCCCTTGTGACACATCAGTGATTGACTAGAAACAGAGAGATATACGCTGTGGCATGTACTTACCCACCTTTAACTGTATTTTACAGCACAGCACGGATGTTCCAGGAACGAAACACAGTCTGATAATCTTACTAATCTCATTCGTTTGGAATCAAAGTACACCAGTCCTATGTGATAAAAATCGAATCACCATAAAACCATGCTAAGCACAGAACATGCCTTAGACCATCACCTGTGCCAAAGGTAGAGATATAGAAAATTTACCCACTTACTTATAGAAGAAATCCAGTGCACTATTCCTAATTCTTTCACCAAGATCCACCCCTAGCCTCATCACCAACATACCCACAGCACTTCCTCAAACCACCTTCTGTTTTCCAATGATTCCCAATCCAACCCCTGATCAGTTACAGACAGGGTTACCTTTTGTTCGTGTGTTAAAGTAAACCAAAAATTCGCAAAGTCTTCTGCTAATCAGTAGCCAGCTACCAAAATGTTCACTTAAGGTGGTTCTACTGCAGTTTTCCAAGAAAATTCTCCAGGAAAATATTTTTCAACCAATCAGGTGTCAGCAGAGTTCTCCATTCGGCTTAAAATGTTCCCATCTAACGCCAACCTTCGGATTCAGGACCAAGTGTGACATTTGTTTGTAATTGCATGCTTTGTTCAAGTAACCACGATAAAGTTACCATAATGCTCTTAGCTCACTGATAGTTTCTTGGTCATCAAACAGACATCATAACCCACATTTTTATAGAAGATCCCCACACATCGACAAGTATCCAAAACGTCACCATAGGTTCTATTACGCCTAAGATAGTGCTCACATTTGAACTGTCGTAAATTGTTAGGTCAAAGTGGGTGTTTAGATATTTTATCCATTCAGGCCTCATCACCTAAAGTCTAGTGCGAGATTGTGGTCATGGTCAACTTAGGCTCCATACGCCACTCAGAATTATTCCACCAATATCCATTCTAACAGCATTATACGCCACCTACAGCCACTCAACACTCTTCCTATCTTCCAATGACATCCCAGCCCCAGCTCCTTTATTATGTCACTTACTGAATATTTTACACAGATAAATCTAACTGCCCTCCTTTGCACCTTGCATTTGATGTACAAAAAATGTGGACTGGTCAAAGTGGGTGTTTAGATATTTTATCCACTCAGGCCTCATCACCTAAAGTCTAGTGCCAGATTGTGGTCTTGGTCAACTTAGGCCCCATACACGATTCAGAATTATTCCACCAATATCCATTCTAACAGCATTATACGCCACCTACAGCCCCTGACACTCTTCCTATCTTCCAATGACATCCCAACCCCAGCTCCTTTATTATGTCACTTACTGAATATTTTCCACAGATAAATATAGCTGCCATCTTTTGTACAAAAAATGTGGACTCCATACTACACCACACAAGCAGTGGTCTGACTGTGGATTTGTACCCAAGTCCTTCGCTTCTCTGATACACCCCCTCATCACCCTCTCTGTTAAATGATTTTTATCCCGAAGTGCATGTAATGAAAAACGTGAGGAACACAATTCGTATGTCAACACAAACGGCAGTAAACTGTAAAGAGCACAATGAAATGGGAGACTGCCTAAGCCCTGAATCAATGGTTAGAAGCACACGTTGATAGTGAGCATAATTCTAGACTCAAATCCACAGAGGGATGACACACGCACATTTCCATGCCTACAGCGAGGTCGACAGAAAAACCAGCACCAAGATAGAACTCCCACAGAGGAAGAAGACACACACATACACACACACACGCGCACGCACACACTTGTACATGCATACAGCGAGGTCAATAGAACTAACAGCAAGCATCATGAAAACGATGAAGTGGGGCAGAATTGTCGTTACCACTGATTATCTGGACAGAACTATCGTTACAAAAATCATCAGACAGACGAGTTAAAGTCAGGTACCGCCATACTTATGCTTACATCCACAAAGACAGACGCAGATACACATGTCCAAGTCTACAGAGAGTTCAGTATAGCTACCGGCAACAATCATGGAAACGAAAAAGTGGTTTAGTACTCTCTTGCCTGGCTGAAAAACAGAAGTCTCCTTACATGTCATCAGCCTGGCGAAATACAAGGTGTGCAAAAGATGGCATGTTTTCACCATAAATCTAAGTGTTTATACCATAAATAGTGTTCATCACGCCCCAGTTGATTACATTTACCATCAACATGTCTCTCCCACACCGCAACCCTTTCTACCATTCAGTAAAAAGTGACCCCAGTACCATGAGTTGCAATAGACACTTGACTATCAGACAGATATCATAACCCGCATATTCAAACTAGGTCTCAGCCACAAATCTATACATCTCCATGCACAAGCACAAACAAACATAAGTGGAGGGACAGCAAAATCATACACCCAGACAGACGTTTTTATAGAAGGTATCACAATATTTACGCATACAGACACAGAGAGAGACGCACAAACACTCACATTTCCATGCCTTCAGCGAGCTAGACACAACAACCAGCCCAATCATGGCGACGCAAAAGTGGGGTAGAACCCCCATGGCTCATAACTGACCAAAAAATCATCAGTAACATATGTTCCAGGCATCATACTCTTCACATCAACATCATCTCATTTATTTCGCACTACAGACCTCACTACCATCCAGTATCATGTGTGCTAGGTACAAAACTGTTCACATCAGCCCCAACACGTCTATCCCACACCTAAGCTTTTTCTGCCATTCAGTAACATGTGACCCCAGTACCATGAGTTGCAATAGACACTTGACTATCAGACAGATATCATAACCCGCATATTCAAACTAGGTCTCACCCACAAATCCATATGTCACCTCACACAAGCATAAGTGGAGGGACAGCAAAATCATACACCCAGACAAACGAGTTAAAGGAAGGTATCACCCCCATTTACGCAAACATACACAGAGAAAGACACATACACACATACATTTCCATACCTACAGCGATCTCGACTCAACAACTAGCCCAATCATGGCAACGCAAAAGTGGAACAGAACACCCATGACTGGCCAAAAATCATAGAAAGACACACATACACACACACTCATATGTCAATGAATTCACATAGTTCCATTCATCACCACACATAACTGGAGGAAAGAGACTGAACATGCTAGATCCAAACTGAAGAGTTACAGGATGTGTGAAGTTTGAAATCACAGCCACATCTCTCCCACACCGCAACCCTTTCTGTCATTTAGTAACATGTGACCCAGGTACCATGAGTTACAATAGGCACTTGTCTATCAGACAGATATCATAACCACCATATTCATACTAGGTCTCACCCACAAACCCATACGTCTCCACACAAGCACAAACATATGGGAAGAACAGCAATTCATACGTCCAGATAAATGAGTTTAAGGAAGGTATCACCATGCTTACGCACACAGACACAGAGAAAGACGCACACACACATATATCCATGCCTACAGCGAGCTCAACACAACAACCAGCCCCATCATGGTAAAGAAAAAGTGGGACAGAACCCCCATGGCTCAAGACTGACAAAAAAAATCATCATTAACATGTGTTCCAAGTAACAAACTCCTCACATCAAAATCATAGCATTTAACTCACACTACAGACCTCTCTGCCATTCAGTATCGTTGGTAATATGTACATGATCAGCACCACCTCTATCCCACGCCACAAGCCTTTTCTGCTGTTCAGTAATATTTGTCCGACGTACAACGAGTATCAGTAGGCACATGGTCATCAGACAAATATCATAACTCCCATACTCATACTAGGTCTCACACACTAACATAACTGACCAAAAAACCATCAGACAGACGTTAGAGTGTGTGCAATGGATGACATGTTTTTGCCATACACCTCAGTACTTATCACATTATCAATTAATTACATCAACACATAGGTAGCCAGTCATTGTGAAATCTCAAAGTCGAGTACAATCCTATCGGGATAGACACACAACCACATAGAAAGACACACACTCACATGTCCATGCATACACACAGTTACCATACATCACCACACACATACACGTAACTGGAGGAAAAGGACTGAACACCCTAGGTCGAGACTGAATAGTTACAGGATGTGCGAAATATTTCATTTCTTTGCCACAAACCTCGGTGCTCATCATACCCAAATGATTACATCTACATAGGTGGCCACTGATGGAAACATCTCAAGTAGACTCCTACCACCATAATTTCACACATAACCACACAGGAACAAGTACACACACATATGTCCATGCATATACCACAATTTCATAAGTTACCACATACATACAAGTAACTGCAGGAAAGGGACCCGACACACGACGTCCACACTAAGGTGTTACATGATAGGCAGATGAAAGCATGTCTTTACAATACATCTCAGTGCTCACCACACATACTTGATTTTTAATGTGCCATCAGTATAGCTGGTGGCTGGAACTAAGCTCTTGGCAATGTTTTGGCCAAAGGTCATTTGTTAATAGCAGCTCATCAAAGACAAATTTTGTGTGAACCTGCCCGGGCGGGCGCGGCGGGAGGTGGCCACCCTTCCCCACTGCGGACCGAAATACCGCAATTCGCCGGTCTAAAAGCGCGGACCGCGTTGGTTTACCGGAGTTTCCCGACCCGGACCTATTACCGGTAACCGCATTTTTAGGACCGGACTGAAGACCGGAGTTTCCCGACCGGGACCTATTACCGGTAACCGCATTTTTAGGACCGGACTGAAGACCGGAGTTTCCCGACCGGGACCTATTACCGGTAACCCGACCTACATGATGTACGCGTCCGCTGTGAGGAAGGGTGGCCACCTCCCGCCGCGCCCGCCCGGGCAGGTTCACACAAAATTTGTCTTTGATGAGCTGCTATTAACAAATGACCTTTGGCCAAAACATTGCCAAGAGCTTAGTTCCAGCCACCAGCTATACTGATGGCACATTAAAAATCAAGTATGTGTGGTGAGCACTGAGATGTATTGTAAAGACATGCTTTCATCTGCCTATCATGTAACACCTTAGTGTGGACGTCGTGTGTCGGGTCCCTTTCCTGCAGTTACTTGTATGTATGTGGTAACTTATGAAATTGTGGTATATGCATGGACATATGTGTGTGTACTTGTTCCTGTGTGGTTATGTGTGAAATTATGGTGGTAGGAGTCTACTTGAGATGTTTCCATCAGTGGCCACCTATGTAGATGTAATCATTTGGGTATGATGAGCACCGAGGTTTGTGGCAAAGAAATGAAATATTTCGCACATCCTGTAACTATTCAGTCTCGACCTAGGGTGTTCAGTCCTTTTCCTCCAGTTACGTGTATGTGTGTGGTGATGTATGGTAACTGTGTGTATGCATGGACATGTGAGTGTGTGTCTTTCTATGTGGTTGTGTGTCTATCCCGATAGGATTGTACTCGACTTTGAGATTTCACAATGACTGGCTACCTATGTGTTGATGTAATTAATTGATAATGTGATAAGTACTGAGGTGTATGGCAAAAACATGTCATCCATTGCACACACTCTAACGTCTGTCTGATGGTTTTTTGGTCAGTTATGTTAGTGTGTGAGACCTAGTATGAGTATGGGAGTTATGATATTTGTCTGATGACCATGTGCCTACTGATACTCGTTGTACGTCGGACAAATATTACTGAACAGCAGAAAAGGCTTGTGGCGTGGGATAGAGGTGGTGCTGATCATGTACATATTACCAACGATACTGAATGGCAGAGAGGTCTGTAGTGTGAGTTAAATGCTATGATTTTGATGTGAGGAGTTTGTTACTTGGAACACATGTTAATGATGATTTTTTTTGTCAGTCTTGAGCCATGGGGGTTCTGTCCCACTTTTTCTTTACCATGATGGGGCTGGTTGTTGTGTTGAGCTCGCTGTAGGCATGGATATATGTGTGTGTGCGTCTTTCTCTGTGTCTGTGTGCGTAAGCATGGTGATACCTTCCTTAAACTCATTTATCTGGACGTATGAATTGCTGTTCTTCCCATATGTTTGTGCTTGTGTGGAGACGTATGGGTTTGTGGGTGAGACCTAGTATGAATATGGTGGTTATGATATCTGTCTGATAGACAAGTGCCTATTGTAACTCATGGTACCTGGGTCACATGTTACTAAATGACAGAAAGGGTTGCGGTGTGGGAGAGATGTGGCTGTGATTTCAAACTTCACACATCCTGTAACTCTTCAGTTTGGATCTAGCATGTTCAGTCTCTTTCCTCCAGTTATGTGTGGTGATGAATGGAACTATGTGAATTCATTGACATATGAGTGTGTGTGTATGTGTGTCTTTCTATGATTTTTGGCCAGTCATGGGTGTTCTGTTCCACTTTTGCGTTGCCATGATTGGGCTAGTTGTTGAGTCGAGATCGCTGTAGGTATGGAAATGTATGTGTGTATGTGTCTTTCTCTGTGTATGTTTGCGTAAATGGGGGTGATACCTTCCTTTAACTCGTTTGTCTGGGTGTATGATTTTGCTGTCCCTCCACTTATGCTTGTGTGAGGTGACATATGGATTTGTGGGTGAGACCTAGTTTGAATATGCGGGTTATGATATCTGTCTGATAGTCAAGTGTCTATTGCAACTCATGGTACTGGGGTCACATGTTACTGAATGGCAGAAAAAGCTTAGGTGTGGGATAGACGTGTTGGGGCTGATGTGAACAGTTTTGTACCTAGCACACATGATACTGGATGGTAGTGAGGTCTGTAGTGCGAAATAAATGAGATGATGTTGATGTGAAGAGTATGATGCCTGGAACATATGTTACTGATGATTTTTTGGTCAGTTATGAGCCATGGGGGTTCTACCCCACTTTTGCGTCGCCATGATTGGGCTGGTTGTTGTGTCTAGCTCGCTGAAGGCATGGAAATGTGAGTGTTTGTGCGTCTCTCTCTGTGTCTGTATGCGTAAATATTGTGATACCTTCTATAAAAACGTCTGTCTGGGTGTATGATTTTGCTGTCCCTCCACTTATGTTTGTTTGTGCTTGTGCATGGAGATGTATAGATTTGTGGCTGAGACCTAGTTTGAATATGCGGGTTATGATATCTGTCTGATAGTCAAGTGTCTATTGCAACTCATGGTACTGGGGTCACTTTTTACTGAATGGTAGAAAGGGTTGCGGTGTGGGAGAGACATGTTGATGGTAAATGTAATCAACTGGGGCGTGATGAACACTATTTATGGTATAAACACTTAGATTTATGGTGAAAACATGCCATCTTTTGCACACCTTGTATTTCGCCAGGCTGATGACATGTAAGGAGACTTCTGTTTTTCAGCCAGGCAAGAGAGTACTAAACCACTTTTTCGTTTCCATGATTGTTGCCGGTAGCTATACTGAACTCTCTGTAGACTTGGACATGTGTATCTGCGTCTGTCTTTGTGGATGTAAGCATAAGTATGGCGGTACCTGACTTTAACTCGTCTGTCTGATGATTTTTGTAACGATAGTTCTGTCCAGATAATCAGTGGTAACGACAATTCTGCCCCACTTCATCGTTTTCATGATGCTTGCTGTTAGTTCTATTGACCTCGCTGTATGCATGTACAAGTGTGTGCGTGCGCGTGTGTGTGTGTATGTGTGTGTCTTCTTCCTCTGTGGGAGTTCTATCTTGGTGCTGGTTTTTCTGTCGACCTCGCTGTAGGCATGGAAATGTGCGTGTGTCATCCCTCTGTGGATTTGAGTCTAGAATTATGCTCACTATCAACGTGTGCTTCTAACCATTGATTCAGGGCTTAGGCAGTCTCCCATTTCATTGTGCTCTTTACAGTTTACTGCCGTTTGTGTTGACATACGAATTGTGTTCCTCACGTTTTTCATTACATGCACTTCGGGATAAAAATCATTTAACAGAGAGGGTGATGAGGGGGTGTATCAGAGAAGCGAAGGACTTGGGTACAAATCCACAGTCAGACCACTGCTTGTGTGGTGTAGTATGGAGTCCACATTTTTTGTACAAAAGATGGCAGCTATATTTATCTGTGGAAAATATTCAGTAAGTGACATAATAAAGGAGCTGGGGTTGGGATGTCATTGGAAGATAGGAAGAGTGTCAGGGGCTGTAGGTGGCGTATAATGCTGTTAGAATGGATATTGGTGGAATAATTCTGAATCGTGTATGGGGCCTAAGTTGACCAAGACCACAATCTGGCACTAGACTTTAGGTGATGAGGCCTGAGTGGATAAAATATCTAAACACCCACTTTGACCAGTCCACATTTTTTGTACATCAAATGCAAGGTGCAAAGGAGGGCAGCTAGATTTATCTGTGGAAAATATTCAGTAAGTGACATAATAAAGGAGCTGGGGCTGGGATGTCATTGGAAGATAGGAAGAGTGTTGAGGGGCTGTAGGTGGCGTATAATGCTGTTAGAATGGATATTGGTGGAATAATTCTGAGTGGTGTATGGAGCCTAAGTTGACCATGACCACAATCTCGCACTAGACTTTAAGTGATGAGGTCTGAGTGGATAAAATATCTAAACACCCACTTTGACCTAACAATTTACGACAGTTCAAGTGTGAGCGCTATCTTAGGCGTAATAGAACCTATGGTGACGTTTTGGATACTTGTTGATGTGTGGGGGTCTTCTATGAAAATGTGGGTTATGATGTCTGTTTGATGATCAAGTTAGCTAAGGGTATTATGTCACTTTTATCGTGGTTAGTTGGATGAAGCATGAAATTACAATCAAATGTCACACTTGGTCCTGAATCCGAAGGTTGGCGTTAGATGGGAACATTTAAACCGAATGGAGAACTCCCCTGGGTCCTGATTTATTGAAAAATAATTTCCTGGAAAAGGGGAGAATTTTCTTGGAAAACTGCAGTAGAACCACCTTAAGTGAACTTGGTCCCTGCTACTGATTAGGAGAAGACTTTGCGAATTTTTGGTTTACTTTAACACACGAACAAAAGGTAACCCTGTCTGTAACTGATCAGGGGTTGGATTGGGAATCATTGGAAAACAGAAGGTGGTTTGAGAAGTGCTGTGGGTATGTTGGTGATGAGGCTAGGGGTGGATCTTGGTGAAAGAATTAGGAATAGTGCACTGGATTTCTTCTATAAGTAAGTGGGTAAATTTTCTATATCTCTACCTTTGGCACAGGTGATGGTCTAAGGCATGTTCTGTGCTTAGCATGGTTTTATGGTGATTCGATTTTTATCACATAGGACTGGTGTACTTTGATTCCAAACGAATGAGATTAGTAAGATTATCAGACTGTGTTTCGTTCCTGGAACATCCGTGCTGTGCTGTAAAATACAGTTAAAGGTGGGTAAGTACATGCCACAGCGTATATCTCTCTGTTTCTAGTCAATCACTGATGTGTCACAAGGGATTGCTAAGGGCACTCAATTTGTGATTGCTTACGAAAACATTACAGAATTGATACATAGATTGGTCTGGATAGACAGACAATATAGGTTTGAGCTTGTTGGCAAAAAATTACGAGTGTGATGAAATATTTTTTTTATACCAGTGACAGCAGAGATTAGAGAAATAATGTGCTATACTGGTGCTTATACGAATTCTTTCTCCCCTCGTTCCATTCCATGGTCAAATTAGAAACTTTGATTTTTATAGCCTTGGTGTGGAAAAGGCTTTGTCACAAATATTTTCAAGTGGGCTCTTGTCCAAAGACAGGCTGGAAAAAATTACTGGCTGATTGGTTTGATATCAGTCGAGAGATTAACATGTAATCACTTCATAAATGTCTGTAGGGTTATTTTTTGTGCAAAGCACCCTCTGCCAAATTCGAATATCAGAACTGCATTATTCACCTGGAGTGATTTTGGGAAGCCATGGATGCCCCGGAACCTCCGTCCTCCCGAATGCGAGGCAAGAACGCGGCAGTCGCCCTGCATGCAGCGCCAAATATCGGAAACCGGGATACTTTGCACATGGCAGTCGATTTTTTTTTTTTTTTAATGTCTCTCTAACAACGTGGCCTTTTGAGACGGGGAAAGGAATTCGGTCATGGTCTTTTGAAGGTAGCATCCCCGGCATTCACTTGGAATGATTTGGGGAAACCATGGATGCCTGGAACCTCCGTCCTCCCGAATACGAGGCAAGAACGCTAAATGATTTCATGAAAACAGGTACACATAGAATTCTTCCTCGGTTTTATATCTGGAGTTTTTTATTTGCCCCACGTACCACGAGTATCAGTACGCACACTAACAACGTGGTCTTTAGAGACGGGAAAGGAATTCGGTCATGGCCTTTTGAAGGTAGCATCCCGGCATTCACTTGGAATGATTTGGGGAAACCATGGATGCCTGGAACCTCCGTCCTCCCGAATGCGAGGCAAGAACGCTAAATAATTTCATGAAAACAGGTACACATAGAATTTATATCTGGAGTTTATGACGGTTTTTTTTCTCCATATCGAACGTTAAAAGGAAACATTTATGCTTTTTTTATTCAAGGCAGGTATCCTCTCTAGGTATGGAAACTAAAATTTTGATTTGGAAATTGATGAGTTGGGACGGCTTTTTCAATAAAAACACCGCGGCCGGACTCGAACCGGCGACCTAGTCCCAACGCTACCGATGTCTGTTCACGTAATATCCGTTGATGTGGACTTTAGTAAAAAAAATCGCAATGGGTCACGCTTAAGTATTTTTCACGACACAGAACAGAAGAAAATATTTTACTGTGTGTGTCGATAGTAGCCAAGATGTTCAGGGAATTTCTGTAGATGTGTTGAAACAGTGTACACATTTCACAGAGCGCGCATTCCAGAACAGAAATAGCCATTGCCCAAATAGTCGAGTGGGTATTTCCGTAGGTGTTGAAACAGTGTACACATTTCACAACGCGCGCATTCCAGAACAGAAATAGCCATTGCCTCAGGGCTTGGGTGGGCGGTGTGGAATAGTCTGCGCCCAAAGAAATTAAGCCCTTGGGTGATGCTGCTCCCTAGCGGCCGATCGGTGAACTAACGTATGCACAAGCCGACAGCTTCCGCCATCTGTGCGGCCGGTTGAGGAAACTAACGTGTGACGTCATACGACCTTGAACGCTGATTGGCTGCTCACTTCGTGACGTCATGCAATCCCTGGACGCTGATTGGCTGTTCCCAGAAAACAGGTCCTCCTCCTACTCATATTCAAAGCGCTTACGCGTTCATTTTTTAACTAGCCACATTCATCTTGTTCATAATGGTTTCTGGCTTAAATTTTGTATAAAATATAAATTACATGTGAGATCTCTTATTTTTAATGTTCGTTGAAGTCGAGGTCATTAGAGGCGGGAAAGAACTGGGAACGGGAAGGAATTCAGCTATTGTTTCTTGATGGTACCATTCTGGCATTCACCTGGATTTTGGGAAGAAATTGAAATCCGAAATTAGGAAGGCCGGATGGGTATTTGAACCCATGTCCTGCCGAATACTAAGCCAGTCCATTTCCGCTCACCCACCATGCTCTGTTTTTTACGTTTATATTTCCTTAAAATTATCTTATATTAGTATAACGATTTTTCAGCCGAATATTACCGCATAATAACTCTAATAATTTAAACTTATACAGTCTAAATCAACTATAGTAAGATCTATCTGGCTTTAAATGTCAGATCTTACCTGGATAGTAAGCTTTAATATTTTCAGAAAATGTAATAATTTTGAGTATAAATCAGATTAGATTACTATCTGCGAAATTTTATGTCACCCTTTGTAGTTTACAATTCACTCGGATTCTTATTTCATTATGTCTAACAATTTTGTCGATAACTTTTGTTTCTCTGATGAAAGTATACATTAATTGTAATTACCACACAAGTGTTTCGTTAATTTTGTTTTATCAGTAGCCGATGTAGCTGGAAACATGTCATTTAACTGGTCCTAATGAGCTGTTTACTGTACACACTTGTTCTTGACTAAGAATTCTTAACCAGCTTCCATTAATTTTATTTTTTAATTTTTTTATTTATTTTGTTTTTTACTATTTTCTTATACTGTTACTTAGATTCCCTCAAATCCCCTAATTTATTTTTAATTTATTTAATCTTGTTTGATACTTGTTATACTAATATTCTTAGGATTCTGTTTTCAAATATTTATCATTCTGTTTTCTCAAAATTTTCTGTAAAAAAAAACAGTGACTTTTTTGTGTTTGTTGAATTTCAACAAAATCATAACATAACCTAACTTTTAATTTATTCTGCCACTCTTTAATCTTAGAAGATGCTGGCTGTTGTCCTACCTAACTATGAGCTTTCGACAATTTTGTTAATTTTTCCCGGCGTTTGTTTTCAGAACTAGTGCACATTGTACCGGACTCCAAACTTGTTTACATCCTACACTTTAAGCCAACAGGGACGCAAATCTATTGATTACTCATCCATATCTATGACTTCCGTATGTTGTGGACGCACAATCACGAGGATGTTTTCTATTAGTCTGCATCAATCTATTGTAATTTTCCTATGGCATTGTGCTGCCTTCAACGACTGTAATATTATTCGGAGTAACGCTAATGTTGTTGTATTAATTACAAAAACAAATATACGAAGACATTGTTGCTTTTTGGAAGCAGAATAGTAAATCTTGTTTGGCCTGCAAGTACCAGTTTTGCTAAATTTGTCTTGTGGTTTGAGTTAATTTTTTTAAAACAAGTTTTCAAGTTTAAATATAAAATACAAGTTCCTATTAATTTTGTTACTTCCTTGTATAAGAAAGACAGTACAATTTCATAGAAAACACCAAAATAAATGTGGAGATTAATAGAAAAATGGCGAAACACCACATAAGGGAACAGTGTTAACTAAGCTAATTCGGGTGTTACCCTTTTATTTCAGCGTGTGCGAAATTGATAACATAATTCTTGTTACACCTAAAGGTGCGTATAAAATTTGCAGTTTAGACAGTTTATATCTCGTGTGTGTAATTAGTAACACAGTAATTACGTTTATGGTAGAATTAGTGCCGTAAAATCGTCCATCTCAATGCATGAGTTGACTATGTTCCGATATAAAAGCGGTCACAGTGATAAGGTATAGTACAAAGCAAAATATTATCAGCTGCAAGTTCTTGAAAACTAATTATTTAATAACCAAAAGGTATTCACGTAGTTTTTTATTGTAAAATTCAACCGGTGATGCAAAACTCAATAGAGGAAGGACATACTGTAACATCATATCAGGTTCCACGTTCCACATCAACTATTCCAGATGAGAATGTGGCATAAGTTTTTTATTTTAGAAATTGCTAACCTTTATTGATTCCAGTCTGAGAGTTTGGCTTTGACTTTGTGTTTGATGTTTAAGTGTTTATTCTGAGTTTTATCATTGCACACAACTACGAACTTAGCAAAAATAATTTTATCCATTGTACACATTACTTTCTTTGTTTTATAAACTGTCATCATGTGGCTAGAGACAAGTATTGCTGACATTGTAATAATATATTATAAAATATTCAGAGCAGTCTCACAGACGATAATAATGTTTTATAATCTGGAAAATCCAATCTATGTTAATTCTTTGGAGGAAATACAAGTAGTTCTGTGTATTTCCTAATATGGCCATCTATTACAGCTAGTTAACTCTTGAAAATAATGATGGTGTAAATGATCTGCTTTCAAATATCAGGAAAATAGTATTTCACTACGATTACTACAGAAGAGCTTGAGTAAGTAGTTGTAGTGGCTGAGATGCTGTGAATGGTTATGGCTCATATCCCCTCGTCTTTTGCCTGGATCGAATTATCACCAAAGTTGTGCAGTGATTTACGAGTCATAAACATTACTCACACCAGATTTTTTAAACAACTTTTATTTCATTATTGCATCTAATCGATAGCTAAACGCTGATGTACTTTCATACCTGCAATATTACTTAACAATAGCTTCTGAAAATTATGTATTGTCTCATATTTGAGCGTTTCATTGCTTGAAGGAACGTTTCCAAATTATAATTTTCTTATTCGGTGAAGAGAAATGGTTCTTTAAATCCTTCGACACTAACCAATTCACATTCTTTAAAGCTATGCTCAGTCTTCCTTTCAGATGATGTACGAGGGGGCACCAAAAAACCGGAATTATATTTTAAAAGCTGTATATTTGAAATTTTTTACAAAACAATCTCATCACCTTCAAAATACTCTCCATTACAACTAATACATTTGTCCCACCGCTGCTCCACTGTTCGAAACATTTTGTGTAGCCATCTTTAGAAATGACTGACAGCACCTCCCTCATTTTTTTCTTGACCTCTTCAATGTGGTCAAATCGGTGTCCTTTCATTCCAGGTAAGAAAAAAAAGTCGCACGGAGCCAGGTCAGGCGAGTAAGATGCGTGCCATTTTTAACCAAAAACTGCCTAACAGAGACAGCTGTGTGTGCTGGTGTATAGTCGTGGTGGAAGAACCAGTCTCCATTCTGCCACAAATCGGGGCTTTTTTGAGGAACACTGTTGCGTAATCTTCTTAAAACTTCCAAATGAAAGGTTTGATTGACGGCCTGGTATGGGGGAACAAACTCTGAACGAACTACGCCCTTGGTATCAAAAAAGCAAATAAGCATTGATTTGATGTTTGATTTGACAACATTTTTTTGGACGTGGTGACAATGACGTCTTCCATTGGCTTGACCGTTGCTTTGTTTCCAGGTCGTAACCATAGCACCATTACTCGTCACCAGTAATGACCGTTAATAGAAAATCTGGATCAAAGAGATCGAGGAACAAACTTGGCAGCAACCCTTTTCATTTCAAAATCTTCGGTTTAAATTCACTGAACCGGGCTCGAAGATAACCCACTAATCTCTGACAGTTGATTAATTGTCTGTCGACGGTCTGAGAGCACAAGCTCTCGATTTTTTTTCAACATTTTCGTCGATTCGGGCAGTTGATGGACGTCCAGAAGAGGTTTGTCATCAGTCGACATGTCGCCATTTTTAAACAGAGCGAACCACTCGTACAGTTGAGTTTTTCCTATAGCGTCATCTTTGTAAGCTGTTTTCAAAATTAAAACAGTTTCAGCAGCATTTTTACTGAGTAGAAAACAAAATTTTACAGCTGCACGTTGTTCACTTAAACTTGCCATCATCAAAAACGAAACAATAAAAAAATAGCGCTAGCAAAAACAATCACTGCAGATTACCAGAACATACCAGGTCGACAACACAGGCGGCACTCAGAACCGCCCACGGAATGTTATTCTGGTTATTTTTGGGAACCCTCTCATATAATATCTTAAATATTGCCTCAACCGAAGACGGGGCAGGAGGTCCGTAGAAATAACATCAAAAATATAATTCTAGCGGAATTAAAGGCAACAAAAACATATTAGTAAAAATCGTTCACATAAAACGCATTGCATAGTACCACAAGCGAGTATAAGCTATAAGACACACTGCATTGTTACTATAATAGCCTATTCACTACATACATTTTAAGTCAGCGTTAAAGAGAATGTATCTCCTTTGAAATTACTGTTTACTTGGGACTCGTTGCAGGCGTGGGTCTTACGTGTTAGTTAATAAAATACACATGGGTCAAACAATGAGGCAGTGGACCGTATGATTAAAGTTGACATTTTACTGGTCCTTGGATTGAAAAAGTTTGAGAAACGCTGATCTAAACTTAATGTAAATGTGATTGCGGCCATTCTGTGTTGTAATTTTAAATAACTGCAGACCAAGTGTGTCGTAAGAAACCGTTATTAATTACAGAGAGAGAAAATCAGCAGATTCTCTAGAATACCATTGGCATATACACAGCTCAGCCAAAATATTACGACCACCTACCTACTAGCATATTGGACCACCTTTCCAACACAATCCAGCAACGATTCGGATTAGCATGGATTCTATAAGTCCTTGGTAGGCTTCCAGAGGTACCTGACGCCAGATTTCTACACACAGGTTACAAAATTTCCTTAAATTACGGGCCAGTGGTTTGTGGTCTTGGCTCCTGGGAGCGAGCATCTCGGAAACGGAGAGGCTGGTCTGCTGTTCACGTGCTACTGTAGTGAGCATCTATGTAAAGTGTTTGAAGGACGGTGAAACCACGAGTAGGCGACAAGGTGGTGGACAGCCACGCCACATCACAGAACGTGGAGGTCGGAGGCTTACCCGCAATGTAAAGTCGGATATGGGGTGACCTGTGGAAGATGTGACGGAAGAGAACAATCATGGTGCTTCCAGAAGTGTTTCAGAGCACAAGAATCGTGATTCTGCCTCAGATCACCCCCTATCCTGCTAATTCGAATCATTGCTGTATTGCTTTCGAAAGGTGGACCAGTATGCTAGTAAGTACGTGGTCATAATGTTTTGGCTGATCAGACGACTCTGACAACCGACTTTCTCCGAGCGTAGTGGGTGAGTGGGAAAGCTCTATCCTCGGATTTGGGAGGACGCCGGTT
>JARYHS010015076.1:0-50003 GCA_031002005.1 Vandiemenella viatica
ACAAACACAATATTTCTTGTGCAAGTTCAGTTGCACATTTTCAATTTCATGAAGAAGGGCATATCCCAAACTATTATGCTTTTTTGTGTTTGTGGAGTGGTTTTTTTTTTTTTTTTTTTTTTTTGTCCGTGCTGCCCTCCTCCCTTCACCTTTGATGAGTGATGGGTGTTTTGAAACAGTTCCTGGCTGGAGTGATGACAAACATACGCAAAACATAATGACAAAGGAAGCAAACTTTTAAGTAGCTATTTCTCAGTGTTGCTTTCACTTAAATAACCTTCTAACAAATTAATGACTTAGCTAAAAAAAAAAAATCTTTCCATGCCCCCACTAGCTGAATTGAATCAGTGTTTTTTGTAAGGGCGTTTTTACCAAAATATAAACATTCGGAAAGCTAAAAAAAAAAATATCCAGACGTCTTATTAGAAGTTTTGTTTAGCTTTATATGGTATTTTTATTTGATATATGTTACCTTAACATTTCCCATGATGCCATTTCAAAAGAAACTGATAGCTCTATCCCCAGGGAACAAAAACACCAGAAAAGTTAAATGTAAAAAAATGTCGATTACACCCCTTCAAAAAATGCCAATTCAACTGTGGTAAATGCTGTAAAATACATCTGAAGGTCTATGCCATATATTAAATCTTCTTAAGTCTCAAGCAATATGTTGCTAGTTAATGTACTTTTGCTATACAAACAGATAAATATTACCTGCAGAACACACAGAAAAATAGTAAGATTGTAGCAAGTAAAACTATGTATCATTATCAGAATGCATAATAAGTTCAGCTGTCTACTTTCACAAAAATATAATGAAACGATATAGCCAAAGTAACAATATTACTATAGAAACAAAAATATTTTTGCTGACATAGTAATTAAAATCTGTTATTAAATACCTTCCCTCCTGTGAAGTTATTTTCAGATACAGTAAATAGGAGATAGTCAGGATTGATTCTCTCATTGATCATCTTTGCCTGTGAGGTAGTGACAGTGAGAGTGCCACAAATTTCAAAATCTATGTACTTAGGTTGCGATACTTCATCTCTACGCCTATGACCAAATCTATCATCCTCATGAAGCATCCAGTCCACTATTTCCTGGGTCCTGATTCTTTCAGCCTTAGGAGTTCCTCTAACCACATTATGGTAAACTGGACCATAACAAGTATGTGGCACTGAAAAAATACTTGAATGTTGTCCTCAAACAGTGAAGGAAATAATCCATAGTGGAATCACTGTACATTTTTGTTGCAATATTCTTCTTTGGTTGAAAAGGATCTGAAATAAAAAGGAAATTAATATTAGGATGAAACAGTCTCAGCCATTAAATTATAAAATCAACCATTAATGCAAAAAACTAAATCCACATGTCTCCTTGTCAGCACTACAATTTAATTATCTTCTCTCTAAGATTTTTGTTTTTTTATGGCTTCATGCTTTGTCAATGTAGAGATCAGTACAGGCAAGGAATTGAAATCAATTCTGCCAATGCCTTTTGAAGGGAACATTCCAGCATTCATCTGGAGTGACTTTGGGAAACCGTGGAAAACTGAAATATGGATGACCGGATGGGAGATCAAACTTACCTCCTCCAGAATTCAAGGCCAGAGTATTATCTCTCACTCGCCACCCTCAATCTCCATCTAAAAATTTTAGTATTTTTGCAATAGTGTAGATTTTTTTTCATCTATAGAAACATATTTAATAGTGAAATAGCACACAACAGTTTCAAATGATAAGTTTTTTTTTTGTATCTTTTCGCTTAGGAAAAAATATAATCAATTCCGACAGTACAAATAATGGAATGTTCCTGATGAGGATGGAAAAGAAAACGTGCAATATCCTCCATCAGGTTATTCTATTTCTAGGATACATTTTGCTAAAAGTATCCAAGCAAAAATTATAACTGCCAACAGCAAAATCTTTAAAAATGTTATACTTCAAAAATAAAACTAGGGTAGTGAAATAAACCACCACTTACCACAAGTGATGGCAGGACAGTGTATATAAATACAATTAGTTAGGAAACAAAGGTGCTTTAAAGTGCATACAGAGATTCTAACCACCGTCCACTCTTGACCCACCACCCCTTCCACAGAACCACGCTCTGCAAATGTTCCAAGATCTTCTTTCCACCAGCTTGGCTTCCTCCAGTTTCTTGAAACCCCTACCAAATGTCACCAATCTGGACCCATCAGAAACCCAGGCCAACAGGGAGCTTTCCTCAAACCCTAATCTAATTATCCTCCCAGCTGATAAGGGCTCGATGACAGTGTTGATGAATCACTGTGGCTACATGGCCGAGGCCCTTCGCCAGTTTTCTGACCATAACACTTACTGTTCCTTCAGGTAAGATCCAACAAGCTTGGTCAACAGTCAAGAGGAGCTCAATGCACCCCTCCTAGGTCTCACTACACTATCTATCTAACTCCTCATTCCCAGAAAACTGTGCATGCCTTCTCTATACCTGTTTCCCAAGGTTCATAACCCTGGCAACCCAGGGCACACCATAGTCGCTATAGTTCACCGACTGAATGCATCTTTGCCCTGATAGACCAACACTTACAACCCACTGTCAGTCAGCTTCTCTCCCCCATTGTTGCTTCTTTGAACACACACAACACTACCTCCTACATGTGTCTTCTGTGAACAGACTTCTTCCCCCGACTCCATCCTAGTAACCATTGTCACGACTTCCTTGTATGCCAACATTCCCCACTGTCATGAACTAAGTGCCATGGTACATTTTCTGGATCAGTGCCGCCCAACAGCCTTCCCAACAGGTCCTTACTCAACAACTTGGCCCACCTGATACTACCCCTTCCTATGCCGCCTCGGACAATTGTTCCTGGATGAGACCCACCAGAAACCCCTCTTGCAGCTCAGATCCATAGATGACATCTTCTTGATCTGGACACATGGGGGAAATGGAAAATGACATTCACAGTTTCTTTAACAACCTCAACAACTTAGACACCCTGCAGTTCACTTGGACCTATTCTTGAACACATGGCACTTTTCTGGATGTGAATTTATCCCTCTCTAATGGCCATCTCAGCTTATCTGTCTAAACCAAACCTACAAGCCTACAACAATACTTTCATTACAACAGGAGCCATTGTTTTTACATCAAACGCTCACTTCCCTACAGCCTTAGCATTTGTGGCAGGCGCATATGTTTTAACCAGCATGCCCTCACACTATACTCCAATAACATCCATCAAGCTCCCATCTCATAATTGTCCATCAAATTTAGTTCATAAACACCTTTTATGTGCCACATCACAGCCCACTCAACCTGACAATCAATCCAAACTATCAAAAACCAACCACAATCCAGTTCTGGTCATCCAGTATTTTCCAGGCCTGGAATCGATTAATCGATTCCTTCAACAACATTATAATTTCCTTCAAGCCTGCCCTGAAATGAGAATCCTCCTCCTACAAATCCACCCTCACCCACCTAGAACCTAATTCAGTAGACCTCCAAACCTAAGTCAACTCCTCATCCATAAATATAGGCCTCCCTGCTTACAAGACAGCCCCACAGTTCATTACCATGTAACAGATCCCACTACAAACTGTGAAACATGTGCCAAGCCTCCACTACCTTCACCAATTTCAATTCTTGCTCCACCATCTGCACAAAGTCCTATCAGACCAAAACAGTATCTCTGAACTCAGGAGGTGGCAACTGGCATACGAGTATAAACTGGGTACCACACAATCACCGGGTCTTAACTTAAGATAACACCCAGCAATCTTCCTTCCACTCCACCAATTCTCATCCTCTTCTATTTTCCCACTAAACTGCCACTCACCAGAGTTGTTCATTAAGTTGTTGTTACATCTTTCTTTTTTTTTTCTTTTTTTTTTTTATTGCTTTGTATATATATTTAGATTATATATTCACATGAAAGAAAGAAAAAATTTTATTGGTTAATAATAACATTTTCGGCCAACTTCTTCTGTGTGTCTGTGACTTGATCCCACGATATGTTTACATTTCTACAATTTTCGGGTTCTCCCCTTCGAAAACCCCACCCACAATTCACACCATGTTGTTTTTTCCCCACTACAACTAAGAAAGCTATCCCACTCTTTTGCTGAAGAGGGTCATGAGACCAAAAATTACAAACTCTATGTGTGTACTCTCATCTATCACCATCAACCATATTAGTCTGTCAATAACAGAAGGTGGCTTTGATAAAAGCCTACATTTTACTCAGGAGATACATCTTACTTCACTCCCCTAAAAACTTTTCTGAATAGGTACAATTACATGGACATATTCTATTATACTATAAACTATTGTAAAATTAGTGAGTTCAAAAGTGGTGTGGGAGGGGAGAGATGTTCAGTGACATCCCTGATAAAACAGATTGTAGGAATGATATTAGTTTGGACATAATCAGCTTTAGACCTTTTGGAGAAATGCCAAAATCCTGTAAACATTTGTTTGCACCTATGCATAACATGAATTCTGTTCATTGAAAAATTATTTTCCAATTAAATAATAATAATAATAATAATAATCACTTAACATTCCCCTTTATGGTATTATTACATCACACTAATAAGGTTTTCACACAGATCCAAAAAAATATTTTAAAGTTATGTCTCTTCTCCAGTATGTGCACTTATTTCGCATCCAGAATCTTATTATTATTATTATTCCACAATATGGGACACCTTTCACTCTCTTTAATGAAAGAGAGTACCTTATCATTGTCCCAACTCGTGATTAAAAATGGACATAACACAATGAAAAATAACGAAAACTAAGATATAGTGGTTTTATTCAATTTTAAAAAACAGTGTGTTTAAACAATGCATGAGTGCCAACAGTGCAGTGTAAAAGAGGGAGGTAATGAACAACTGAAAATACACGTCCACATAGCATTCTGGGCAACCCTGAATTCTCTTTGAAGTACTGACTCGAGGGCATTTTAACCGCCTTGGGTAATTCGGTGAATGCCCCGAGGCGGTCTTCCGCTCCTCGGCTACAGGTACACACTGGTACGCTTGCCTTCACTGCATTGCCTCATTTTGATGTGTACCCATCTTTAAAAATAAACCAGGAATACACTGTAGTGAGCTGTATTGGCAAACTGTACACTGGGTTCAGTGTAACGCTAGTTTTTATTGTTCTTTACAGCATACATTCTCCAATCTGTTTTGTTGAAATTGATTATATATCCTACATGAAACACACGAATTTTTACGATACTGACCCAAATCTGAAGAGCTATTTTACCCTTATAATCTGGTTTTTGCATAACTTTATATGTATCTATTGGGAGAATTTCAGTCAGGAGCTGTGCCAAAAAAATAAAGGTGAAGGGTGATTGCTACAGACCACTGGAGCAGTGGTGTACAGCCATTACCCTCTACATTGTTCTACTGCTGAATGTTTATAATTAGTGCTTAAATAACTTCCTCAATACATATATATAAATATCTCTACTCTTCACCTTTGGTTCAACATAGCAAAATTCTATTTGTCTGGAGAAACTGGGATGAAAAATTACAATTTATTACTTACAACAGAGACAATTCACTTCTCTGTTGCCTAAAACTAATAAAATAAACTACTTTTTAAACATGTTTCCAACACAGGAAAGTGCATGAGAAAATGATTCTAAAATCATTATTTTAAATAAAGGAATTTTTAAAATTACAAACACAATACAAGATTATAGAAAAAATAAGCTGCAAATGAGAATTAGCTTTCTTATGTTAAGGAAAGATCTGAACAACCAGAAAATTAAACTTCTAGACATTCGAAAATATCTTATTTCTTGTGCCATCATTATGGTAGTTTGCTTGAAAATTATACAACATAAATAGCACAGACTTCACTTGAACTCCACACCCATATCTGTGTCTCAATGGAAGTATTCTCCAAAACAACTTGAAACTTTCCATGTCATAAATCTGCAAGAGGAACAGTTGTACTTACACTGCTACATAAATATGCAAAGTATAGAGAAAGTAAACCCTCTCTCAGTATAGTTGAAAGAAGGATAGCTTCAAAGAAAAAGTTTGGAGTTTTCAGTCTTTGCAGCACTCCTGCCTTAAAACTTTTACAAATGATGGGTTTACTTTTCTATCCTTTCCATATTTACATTAATGTGCTGTGAAATATTATCAGTTGGCAGTATCAGCATCTAGTACAAGGTATGTCGTGATCTACATTTGAACGAACAGCACAGTAAGTATGCAATACTAAACGTGCAGTCCACCGGTCTACCTGAGCTTTTATAATCAAAGCTGAGTGTTTTTTTACAGGTACAAGGTATGTTATAACTAAAGGAGGAGGCTAGAGCCTCACAGCTTCAGTGAACACTAGCCAGCAACTTCCATATCATTTCGATAAGATGATATTAACTTGAAAATTTTTATCATAGTATTTAGTGCATCTTCCATTGTTCAGAGACTGTTGGTACGTTCATATCAAAATCTACAAAAACAATTGCCAACAGATCTAATGTCGCCTTCAAAAATTTTATCAATATCCTACAATATACTAAAATAATGACAGGGAAGAAGAAACTAATCCTAACAAAAACTATTAGGAGAATAGCAAAATCACTCTAAACACAAACAATGCACGAGTTAAAATTCCAGTAAAGGCAGTCCTATCCTACCTGTTGTCAAGTTTTTCTAGCTCTCAGGGATGCTCTAAACCTGAATATTTTATAACTTTTGTTTCAGCTTATGTTGGGTGTGCTCAGAATGCTGCTAACAGTTTTATTAGGTGATGGATTTCATATCTTAAAATGTCTAATGTAGCTCCTATTTTTCCAGTCCAATTGCTGATGATCCATGCTTTTATAAATAATATACTTGCAGCCTCTTTCACAAACAAAACAGGTTCAATTATTCTCTACATTCCACACATGAAGTAAATAAGCAAACCTCAAACAGGACCAAAACTTATTTGGTGACTTAAAATCTTCATTTGGCAGATCAACTAACTTGTTCCTGTGTTTGTGGCTATGACTGCCCGTTTTGTTATTTTGAAACCATTTCTGTTTAAAATTGAAAGCAGAAAATGTGAAACACTTAAGGAAGGGGGGCAAAAGTGTTGAAGAATACAAAATTAACAAAAGCAGGTACACATTTTTTCTTGATATAGAAAATTCCTTAAAAGAACATGCACACAACATAACTGCTGTTTCCGTGAAACAAATACTTTTACTAACAGTAATGGTTAGGAAAAAAAATTGTATTTATATTTCTCTTTCCAGCTGTTACTTTTGATATATTACAAAATCTTACTTTGTACAGATTTACAAAATCACCATCACTAAAAGCAATATTTAAAAAACTAATCTCCAAAATTTTAATACTAACTTTGGTCTCATTTTCAGTCTTGATAAACACTATATTTACAAATACAAAAAATCCTGCACCTATAATATTAATTACTTTTATTCAAACAATATTTAAGAGTCCTTATTTACCAAAGTTTTGAATAACATATTTCTTATTTTTATATTTTTTGCAGTTTCAAAGCTTATAAGAATACACAACTCTCAATCCATTCCTAACTTAAATACGTGGTTAGCCACACACATCATGATACATAAATATATATATAAAAAAAGAAGTGAAGACAAATAAAATTCTTGCTTGACCAACCTTCAATATTCATTTTCCTTTTTGTGTATCGTTTTATATTTCGTTTTGCAATTTCATCCCTGCTGATACTCACAATATAATCACAGACAGGGAATTTGATACATAAAAATTTGAGCATGTCTAACCATAAACTGCCCACGGAGGACCCATTCTCACTATGCCAGTGCTTTAGGTCAGAACCTACAAAAAATAACAAAAAAGTAATAATTAATTTGAAAAGGTGTAAAAACAAAGGTAAGCAAACATGACTTAAAGTTCTACTATTACCAGAAATAATGTAGAATTATTTTGGGTCTAAAACATACATATGCAGTGTTAAAAAACTTCAATTTACATTTGTATTAAGCATATGAAGTTTACCATACAATTTACTTCTTCATTTAGCTTAGGAAATTTATTATATATATATATATATATATATATATATATATATATATATGAATGTATGTTTGTTTGTTTGTTCTTCATACAAATCCACAGTTTTCATCCGATCTCCATGAAATTTTGCAAACTTATCCTTTGAAACATGGAGAAAAATACTGTCTACATTTGGTTGAAAAATTTCCCATCATATTGTCATGTAATTTTGAGAAATTACCGAAACGAACATAGACCAATGTTTAGGATGTGAAAGACTCTATAGTTCCATACAATATTGTGGGCTGGTGGCCCATTGGTTAACGCGCTTGCGTACTAATGTGTATACCGCCTGATCAAATCCCAATGGAGGCAAAGATTTTTAAATATTATTTTTGATCGTATGAGCCATGCCTGGACGGTCAGTTTTACGGATTCCACATTAAACTATAGATCCCACAAATTTTGGGGTGAAATGCTTGGCAAACTGTACATGGTCTAACAATTCTGTAAGTGTACAATTTTTTCTCTCTCGAAGTCGGTGTGTGTGTATCTGCTCTAATATATATATATAAAAAGGCACCACGCCGACCAATCACGGACGCGCTCAACACTCCCGCGCACTGGGCCACCTGGCAGGCTATAAGAACTAGCCTTTCCGCTGCACACGGCACTTCACCAGAAGATGGCGGCAATGAATCTAGTCGCCAAAATATCGTGTAGCAACGCACTCTTGACTCGGCTAGTCACCCGAGAGCAGTTTATACATTCTCAACGCCGAGAAAGACTTCGTTCTTAAAAAGATGAATGTCAGTTTTTTCGTTCTTCATACAAATCCACAGTTTTCATCCGATTTCGATGAAAGTTTGCACACTTATCCTTTGAAACAAGGAGAAAAATACTGTCTACATTTGGCTGAAAAATGTTTTGTATAAATAAAACATGTTGTCTTATAATTTCGGAAAATTACTGAATGGCGATAGACAGATGTGTAGGTTTCTGTACTGGTTTTCCGTATAGTGGTCTGGTAGCTCAGTGGTTAAAGCGCTTGCTTAATGCTGTTTGGATCGTGCTCTCTGGTTCAAATCTCCGTTGAGGCAAAGATTTTTAAAAATGGTTTTTGATCGTAAGAGTCACGCCTGTACCATCGGTTATTCGGATTGAATGTTAAACTGTAGATATCACAAATTTAGGGGTTCAATGCGAGGCAAATCATAGGTAGTTTTGTAATGCAGTAGGTGTACACTTTTTTACTTTAGATTGATCCCTGAGGGGTTGTTACTATTGCAGTAAGAGAGAGAGAGAGAGAGAGAGATTGTGTGATCTGCAGTAATCTTTATATATGTATGAATGTATGTATTTTTGTTTTTTGTTTTTTGTTCTTCATACAAATCCACAATTTTCATCTGATCTCGATGAAGGTTAGCGCACTTATCCTTTGAAACAAGGAGAAAAATACTTTCTACATTTGGTTGAAAAATTTCTCATTGAATCGAAGTTGTCCGGTTCAAATCGGGCAATTTGAATGGCAATAGACAGAAGGGTAGGATGTGTAGGTCCCTGTACTACCTTTCCAAATAGAGGTCTGGTTGCTCAGTGGTTAAAGTGCTTGCTTACTGATGTTTGGATCGTGGTCTCTGGTTCAAATCTCTGTGGAGGCAAACATTTTTAAAAATTGTTTTTGATCGTACGAGTCATGCATGGACCGTCGGTTGTTTGGATTGCATGTTAAAGTGCAGATATCACAAATTTAGGGGTGCAATGCAAGGCTAATTGTAGGTAGTCTTGCAATGCTGTAGGTACACTGTTTTACGTTATATTGGTCTCTCATGGGTTGTTCGCAGTCAGTGTGTGTGTGATCTGCAGTAATAATACTACAAATGCGGAAGTAAGTCTCTGTATTTTTGTTACATTTTGACGACTGAATGGCTATACCGATATTGATCGAATTTGACAAGAAAATATTTTGTATCTGTAGGAATGGCACAGGACATTTTTTTTCAGAATGATTAACAGTTGTAGTCAGAACATTTTGAGAACTTATCGAATGGTGACAGAGGGATGGATGAATGTGTTAGTCTGTAATGTTACATCGATTTGAGCGCATTATGTTAGTGTATAATTTGTTAATAAATTTTGTTAAGAGAAAAAACGTATTGTTTAATATACATGTCGATTTTCTCTGTACTATTACTTTGTATCTGCTTATATGTTTCTGGCACCAGTTAGCAGAGCATGAGCAGCTAAAGTTATTAGAACCCAAGAATCGGATGCTCATGCTGAAGAAATAAGAAAAGTCCACGCTTAAATAATGCCCTTAGTTAACCCCCCATCCCCCCCCCCCCACATCCGGCACTTCGTTTGTTTTTCTGTTTTAAAATATGTTGGAAATTGATTCTCTCCATGAAACAGGTTCAAAGGTAGAATAATACAGTGACGGCTTTTCTGTCATTTTATGCCAACTTGGTGTTGTTTGGGATCAATCCTTCGTTACCAACAATTTTCTATATTCAATTCTGGCAAAGAAATTCTTTATCCACGTGTAAGAAATAGCAGATATCAGCTAGTAGTTTTATATTAACATTTGTGCACGAGAGAGAGAGCATTCTCTCAATCATTCAACCTATGTTTACATTATAAATTCCACCAGAGTCTATCTCAAGAAGGTGACAGTAGAGATGGAGATCGAAAAAATTTACTGGTACCAACTGTTGAGAGACTGGACGAACAAATGGAAAAATTAGCCTTTACAAGTAAACTGTGTTATGTTAGATATTAAAATAACCATTCTGAACATACAAAAGAGTATATCCATTAAAAAAAAAAAAAAAAAAAAAATGTATACAGGTTTATTACGAAAGAACAGCTTAAATTTGAAAGGTTACTTTTACAAAATGATAAGTTATATTTGTTGAACAATCAATTCAAAATTTACTTATGTATTTATCAAATTTACTTACTTATTTATGAATTCAAAAATAACATAGTGAACCTATAAATACCATTATTGATAAATATTCAATACGACAACCACAAGAAACCTAAACGTTATATAAACAAGTGACTACAGTCATTCTTGTTTTCAGTTCATAAGCACTACCTGTCAATGGTGGAAAAACTCTATCTGTTATGGTCCCCTGAATTTAAAAAAATCATGGATGGGGGGGGGGGGGGGGGGGATCAGATGAGGGCTATTTAGGGGGCCAGCAATTAAGAGCCTGATCGCAATCTGCAAACAACTAACTTTGCTATAAATTGAACTGAATGATTAAATGCAATGGAGCACACATACCGGTAGCAATTTCCCTAGTCACCTAATTACCCTTCTCTAAGTGCTTTTTTCTATTACTATGTTATATACTTTTGAATGTTAAATTCCTCCCCCATCTACTTTTGTGATTTACAAATTTTCATTTTAAATTCCTTCAGCATTTTTGATAAATTATTCATCACTTCCCTTGGTAATTTATTCCAATCCCTGACACTTTTACCACAAAAGAAAATTTTCCCACTCCCTTATGAATGAAATTGAGTACCCATGGCAATTTTTACCATTCCATACACTACTTCCAATTCATCGACCAATATCCTTCCAAACCCCATCGCCAACATATATGCGTTGTACAATCCCAACCCTCCCTTCACTCTCCGCCTGTCTTCCAACAATGACCCAGCTACTTTGTCATATCAGTTACTGACTGGGTCCTGCAGTAATTTCCACACACAAATGTAGCATCTCTTCTATGCATGCCCCCCAACTCCAGTATTTGATACATAAAATGTGAGTCCCAAACTAAACCACCATAATTGACCAATGGTCTGATCAGTTTTGTAACCTGTTTCCCTAACTTCTCTGATACATCCTCTCATCATCCTCTCCAATAAATAAAAGATTTTATAACCTGTTCCTACCAATTCACCCAATTTGTTTAATATCAAAAGTTATGCCTAGATATTTGTACTTCAAGCCTTCAAAACGCAATTCTTTATCCACCCTATAATCATAAAGAACATTTAGTTTTTTATCTGTGTACCTAATAAGCTGACTCTTCTTGGCATTTATCTTCATTCCATGTTGACCTACCCAGTTAGATATTCTACCTAGGTCACCTTACAACTGTTCAGAGTCGTCTCCTGTTTCAATCCCACAAATAACCTAAATTCTGTCTGTATATCATAAACACAATCATTTATTAGAATGAATAATAGAACTGGTCCCAATACACTACACTGTGGAACTCCCATATTCACTTCCATCTCTTTTGAAACTGTATTTGCTATTCTCACTTTGCTCTCGGCTTTTTAAAGGTACGCACTCACTAGGGCGGGCCACGTCGCATCGCATCGCGTCACGTCGCATCGCGTCGCGTCGCGTCGCATCGCAGAAATGCGTCTGCAACCGCTTACACTGATTCTAATGGGGTAACGCACACCACAGGTGGGTTGAGTCGGGGTGGGGCGGGCCGCGTCGCGTCGCACTGCCGGATCGCTTGGCTAGGCGTATTTTTCCACCTGTGCACCCCAGTGCACTCAGTCGCGACCAGGTTTGCGATAGGAGCTACAACACCACTGACTGACTTTTGAAACTTGTTTGTTTCTATTTCTGTGAATTAACTGCATTACTTCAACAAAATTGGCTGCAAATTTGCACGCAGGATGGTGGATGATTTTTGGAAAAAAAACATAAGTAATTACAATCTGAAGATTTAATTACTTTATGAACTTTAATAAAGATCAAAAAATATAAAATTACTAACTCACGCTCACTTGTTCTTTGCTTGTATGTTTTAACTTAAACTATTCAAACATAATGGATGAAGAGCACTGCATCTTATTAGTAATGACTTTCAAAGAGTTTTATGATTTACAAGATGCAAAATATAATAATAAAAATATATATATATATATTTGGGAGGAAATAGGAAACTAGTTAAAACAACCGGGTATAATGTCATGTTTCGTATTTTATTTCTTTTGTTTATTTTACGTGTGTATTATAATTTTCTATCACTTTCTTTGAATCCCGCTTGTAAAGCTTCGTGTTACCAATCAACCTAATTGTTTAAAAATATTTTGTGAAATTATTCCAAATCTTAATTATTTCTGATGTAACCTAGAAACCTGTGTAAGTCAAGTATTGAAATTTCTTTGTTGTCATTTTCGCTCTTATCTTCTGCAACCCAATTCAAATATCGTTAATCAAAAGGTTATGAATGCAGCACGTGGCTAGTATTACTTTATTTATCTTATTAGGTAACACCGACATTCTTCTTTCAGAAAATTTAAACCTTCAACCTCTAACACCAAAGCAGTTATCGATCACCCTCTATAGTTTATTGAGCCTGTAATTGAAAGTTTTGCTCTCTTAATTTCATTTTATCTGATATTCTGGAATAGGCCTCATCACGAAAGTGGAAAAGCCACATCCACTGCTATTACATACTGCATTTTATCTCAGTTGTCAATGTGCAAATTCAGATTTTCTGCAGCCATTGCCTCACCTAAATTGTTGTGGCTAAATGTTTTGCCATCTCAATTTTTTCCCCAATCCTCCAACGACCAAAATACCAAAATGGTATTCAGCATCTGCAAGGGCTATTAAAACCATGAAATACATTCATTTTTCTGCATTATAAATAAGGAGAACCGCAATTCGGTAGAACTGTTATAACATGTTTGCTATCTAATGTGCCTAAGAAATGCGAAAAATTCATTTTTAAATTAAACCCAGTGCCTTTTCTACTTAATTTTCTTCTTCTTCAATGAATATATCAATTTTCAGTGCATAAGCAGCTGAATAATCGTCGAGAACCGAAGACGGTGACAATAAAAGAAATGCGACTCGCTGTGTCCAGATGTGCGTTGCAGCATTTTCGCTCGATGCGATGCGATCTGCTGTAGTGTGCGCGTACCTTAAGAGTTCCTCTATACGGCAAGTCACTTTTTCATCAACTCCAATAGTTTACAACTTTATGGCTCATTCTGACAAATGCCTTAGAAAGATCTAGTGTTCCACTATCAACTTTGCTTCCCTTGTGCAATTCATCTTACATACAGCCGCCCATAATCTAAGACTCGCATGAATATCCTCACCTAAAGCCATGTTGTCAATTTGCAAACAAGTTTCTTTCATCACACTCATTTCTGATGTAGTTGCATATCAATCTCACCATTATTTTGCTTATCATTGATATCAAACTAATCGGCCTGTAATTTTCAACCCCATTTATCACCCTTCCTTTATGAACCAGTAATACTATCACTCCACTGGTAAGAAGAAAGACTACAGACTCAATTTAAATAATATTTCAAGGTAAGGTACAATATCATATACTGCTATCTTTAATAAGTCTGTAGTAATATTATCTACACCAGCCCCTTTGCCCTTTTTTAGCTTTCCAATTTTTTTCAAAATTTCCAGAAGATCTATTTTAAATTTTGTAGTTTCCACATTTCTACTTAAATGGAGATGCTCCTCTGTTTTATTCCCTCCAGGGTTGCCATGTTTAAATCATTTTGATTAAATCATGATTTAAATAAAATTATTTTTAAATAAAAATCATGGATTTAATGAAATTGACATTTATTGGACTGATCAAAGTACATACCTAATCAATGTTTGAATTGCAATATGTGAGTTTATCCTAAACTGGTAGCCATATTTAAGCTAACCTGATACTGGATGATAGCATGCTATTTAGAGGAGAGAGGTCCAAATTCTCCTCTTTCAACACACGCAAGCTGTTAGCTCAGAATTGAGAGGTATTTTGACATAGCCTGGCAATGAAAAACTCACTTTTCTTGTAGAAATATTATTGAATTTCATTAAAAACGTTCAGCGACACAACTCTTAAGACACTAATGTTACACTGAGAAGCTATTTTAGCTGGTATACGCCGAGGCTGTGCTCACGGCATACAACCTCCTCTGAGTGGCACTTCATCACCTTGCGCCCTGCCAGGCAACAACAAGGATGCCCAATCAACAATCACTGCCCTCCAGCTGTGCTGTTCAGGGTCAAAGACTGTTACTTAAACAAAATAACATTATACTACGCCAGTTACTAAACAAACTACAAACTGTGGAAACCCAACATTATTACAAATAAAGTTACAAACATTAATACAATTATTTGTGATACTTATATCTGATAAATGGCACATAATTCAATACTAATATTAATAAAAAAATGATTGGTGGTTGGTGATAATGTTACAAATAACTAAAATGAAACAGTAATTTTCCTGCTTTCTCAGTTCACAGCCTATTTTGTGAATTAGACTGGACAAATCTGAATGTAGAAAATACTCTTTCCACTGATGATGATGATGCTACGGTTCCAAATAGTTGCCTGAAAATTAGGTATAAATTCTGTTGTTACTCTTCATTAAAAGTAAGTTTCTGCAACTTTCACCACTCCAGAGCTGTGACATTTTTTAAAAAAACTTCTTCAGTAAATGTAATAGATTTAAAGCGTTTTGATTGTGACTTTAATTTTATAATTATTGGCAACAAAGCTGAACTAACGTATCAAGTCCTAGCTTCCTCCAATGCCCTTTCTTCCTCTTCTTCTATCGCCTAGAATTAAATTTGAGTTAATTCTAATAAATAAGCAAAACATGGCTGGGACTCATAACTTCGTTCTATCTCTTTTTAAACTTAGATATATTGCTTGACCTCGAGTCTTTTTCATGCCTTTTTCTGCATCTGACAGAGATGCATTACTTTATTTGTAGGTTATCCAGTATCATTGATATTAGTTTCAGTAGCTCCAGAAATTCTTCAACACATCTTTCTATTACCATTAATTTCACTTTTTGCTGAATTACAAGGTCTATTCTCTATTCTATCCCTGTTCTCTTCAAAAATCTTCAATAACTTTAGCCATTCAGAAAAATATACTTTAAAACAGTCAGTGTGTTCCAATGAATGTTGTAACAGCCCTAATACCTGAATTTTGAATAGCATTGTACTGTATGAAGTATTTGTAGTGAGCTAATGTTTGGTTGAAAGTGATTTGATATGTTTGTTTTGTAATTTCTTGTAAATCAGTGTATATAGACTTTGTTTTAGGTAAGAAAATTATTCAAAGGCCATTTAATATGTTTAAGAACCGAATGATGCAAGAGAAATTCTTAAATGTTTGTAATTACATGTATTAATGTAAGTTACGATGTCTACAGGACAATTTTCTACCGTTGGAAAGGATTTCTGTAAATAATTTTGTATTTAAGTATCTATAATTAACATTTCTGATCATTTTGTAATGTTGTTAATTAATTTTGTATCAATTCCGATTGTTTTTAATATGTTAGATTGTTTGAGTGATTGTTAATGATCGAGAAATATCGGGCGGATGCCTTTGAAGAATTCTCGTAATTTCGATAAAGACTATATAAACAGATCGCCTGGACAGAGAAATTCATTCATGCATTCAGTTAGTAAGTCAGTTTAGTTGACAGTATTCAGTGTTACAGAGAGTTTCAATCATTCAGTTGAGTTTGCGACTGTGCATCTCTGTATTGTACCTATACTAGTGAATATCGCTGACTTGTTGATTTGATCAAAATAAACGAACATCAAAATAACATTGTTTTTTGGTGGACTTTTCAATTAATTAATGCAGTTCTTAAACCACCAAAAGAACCCTAACATGGCGACTGTTGACAGGACGAGAAGTTCTTAAACATCTGTGGGATGTTTATCTTCTAAAAAGAATCTGCAGAAAATTGCGACGAATTTTCGGCGATAAGCGAACATAACCTGCGAGAAAATTTCGACCGGCTACGACACGTAGAGGTTATACAGGCGAAACGGATTTGACGGCAAGCGGATCTTCTTCGGCCTAAGGCGGAGATTTTCCATCGGGAATCGGCTGTAATCTTCCGACGACGAGTGGATTTTCTTCGGCTTCAAAATCGTCTTCCTACAGTGAATTGTGAAAAGTGTGGTCAAGTGTTTGAAGTCAGTGTGGTGTTTAATGGTTAAATAAGTGCTTCTAAGTGAAATTTAATGTGATACAAAATTGAGGAAGAACTGTAAGTACTGCATTGAATATTCAAGTGATTTCTTTTGCATGTTATTGTGTGGCAGATAGGAAAGATTTTAATTTTTCTTAATTTTGTTTTTTATGCTAATTACTAAAAATGGCTGATAATCAGAACCTGCAAGCTTTTCTAGAGTCTTTTGTTGCCAAATTTGATAGCAAATTTTCTGAATTTAGAAATGAGTTAAAGAGTGATAATGATAGCAAATTTTCTGAATTTAAAAACGAGTTAAATCTCGATAGGAAATTCTCTGAAATGAATAGTAAGTTTGATAGTAAGTTTTCTGAGTTTAAAAAGGAATTGGATTTTGAGAACAAATTCTCTGAGTTGGCTGATTGTTTTGATAAGAAAATCTGTATGCAATTTCAAGGTTTTAGTTCTAAATTTAAGGAGGATGTCAATAATTTAAATTCGAAACTGGAACAAGCTGTTGTAGAGTGTCAGGAGAATTTTGTAAAGGTTAACCAAATTTGTAGAGACACCAAAGATGCATGTGTTGATTTAATTAATGAAGTAGACTGTAAATATAGCAAGGAGATGAAGGGAGTCAGAGAAGAATGTAATATGATGAAGGAGGAATATGTGAGTTTGTTCGAAACCAGTGACAGTAAATCTGCTCAAAGGGTCAACGAGTTGAGACAAGAGGTGGGACAAAATGTTAATGCGTTGGCACATCAGCAGAAACAGCTTACCCATGAATTGGAGGGTACCCAATCTAACGTTAATCAGTTAGAGAAAAGGGTTACTGGGTTGCAGGTTCAGTTAAGTCAGGTTCCCTTAACAGGTAATCCAAATTTCAGTGTCGATGTTAAAGAAGAATTTGAATTCTATGATGATAGTGGGAGGCTTCACCCTATTGAATTTATAGATAATTTTGAAAGATCAGACTATTTTAATTTGTTACACGACAATAAGAAAATTGCACTTGTGGGTAAACATCTTAAGTCTTATGCTAGGACATGGGGTGATAGACAAGCTAGGGAAGTGACTGACTACAAGCTGTTTAAAGAAAACTTTTTGAATCATTTTTGGTCGACAAGCAGGCAGATTCAGGAGAAGAGGGAGTTAATGACTGGTAGGCCCTATAAACCTGGTAGGGAAACTCAACGTGACTTTTTTCATAAATGTTGGATCCGTTGTAAGTATTTAGACCATCCTTATGGAGAGGAGGAATTCATTGATTTGATAGGAGCTAGGCTACCTCAGCAAACAAGAAATTTAATTGCCACTTTGGATGTAGTAAATGTGGATAGAGTTTCTGAATTGTTGAGACGCTTGGATGCCCAGGAGTCATTCAATGAACAACATTACCACCATCAACACCATAGGAGGGGCAGCAGGAGTCCCCCTAGAAGGGGTAATGGATCAAGGGATGGTAGATCTAGGGGATGGGTTCGTGATAATTACACAAGGAGGAATGATAATGGGGAAGTGAGAGAACAGAACCCTCAATCTGAAAGGGAAAGGCAGCATGGGGGGCAGGCAAACTAAAGACCACCCCTGTGATGGGCCCCGCAGTGGTGGACAAGAAGGTGGGTCCAGGTACCAACTGCTATAGAGTTAATACCATTTTTATGAATAATCCCAGAGAAGATTTATTGGAAGAGCTGGAGGATAAGGATGAAGTTTTAGATAAAGTTCCCATAGTGCAAATTAATGCTTTTAATAAACAAATAGATGCTCTCATTGATACCGGGTCACAGGTTTCTTGCCTTGCTGAGGGATTATTTAATGAAATTGAAATCACCCATCAAATTGAAGTGTTACCCGTTAGTAGTATGACTGTTATTACTGCTACTGGTTCTCGAAGTAAGAGAATTAGGCAGGAAATGTTGATGGAAGGGTGTATGGGGACTGTAAATGTAGAAATACCCATGTATGTAGTCCCTAAGTTGAATGTTAATTGCATTTTAGGCATGGATTGGCTTACAAAAGAAAAGGTTTTGGTAGACTGTGGAGAAGGTAACTTTCGGATTAAATTAGACAGTGGGGAATACAGGGTTGATTTTGAGAAGACTGGTTGGAAAGGCATACAAGAAGTAGATCATGTGAGAGTTAAATATAAGGATGCTGGTGTAGCTAGAGTTTGTGACGAACTATTACAACAGATTTGTGTAAATAGAAATGTGGTGTTAGATGCGTATACAAAAGTTGAAGAAAACTGGAAGGTTAGGAAAAAGTAACTTACATGGTTCTGGGTTTCCAGGGAAATCCTGGAACCCACTTATGAGAATTAATTGAAATGCATGGTTTGGGGAGGGGTCAACAACCTGTAAATATCTAGTTTTGTAAATAAGTTTGTTAATTGATGCATGTAAATAGTTTGTGTGAGTACTTAAATCAGATGCAGATGTAATAATACTGAATGTTTAAGATGTAAACATTTCACTGTATAAAGCAATTTGTGACAGTTTTGTGTAGAAACTTTTGGGGGTTTTCATGATGTTGTGACTTTCTACATTGTGTTGACAAATTATCAGCTGTAAAATGTAAACAGACTGTTGTCATTAACAAGCAGATATCAAGTGTGTAATTTGGTGTGAAAATAATTGTGACTTAAGGTGATGACATTGAACGTTTGTTGTGTAAAAACAGTAACTGAAAAAAATGATTGGATCTGAGAAAAGACAATTATTGTAAACAAAATCAGTGTCATGGACTATGTGCAGATGTTGTATGAAGAATTGTATTTGTTCATTGTAAAGTCATTATGGTTGATTGATTCTAACCTGTTTGTGTTGGCATTATGTGTACATTCAACCTGCTCAGATTCGTGACGGATTCAATTAATTTTAACTATGTAAAATTAAGTGAATCCTGGGGAGGGGTTGTAACAGCCCTAATACCTGAATTTTGAATAGCATTGTACTGTATGAAGTATTTGTAGTGAGCTAATGTTTGGTTGAAAGTGATTTGATATGTTTGTTTTGTAATTTCTTGTAAATCAGTGTATATAGACTTTGTTTTAGGTAAGAAAATTATTCAAAGGCCATTTAATATGTTTAAGAACCGAATGATGCAAGAGAAATTCTTAAATGTTTGTAATTACATGTATTAATGTAAGTTACGATGTCTACAGGACAATTTTCTACCGTTGGAAAGGATTTCTGTAAATAATTTTGTATTTAAGTATCTATAATTAACATTTCTGATCATTTTGTAATGTTGTTAATTAATTTTGTATTAATTCCGATTGTTTTTAATATGTTAGATTGTTTGAGTGATTGTTAATGATCGAGAAATATCGGGCGGATGCCTTTGAAGAATTCTCGTAATTTCGATAAAGACTATATAAACAGATCGCCTGGACAGAGAAATTCATTCATGCATTCAGTTAGGAAGTCAGTTTAGTTGACAGTATTCAGTGTTACAGAGAGTTTCAATCATTCAGTTGAGTTTGCGACTGTGCATCTCTGTATTGTACGAGGGTAGACTTTAAAGTAAGGTCTCCTATTTTTTTTCTCATAGAAAATGACATTTATTTACATTGATTTATACACCGTTGGAAAGGCCATGGCCTAAGCTATTTTTTAATGTAATCGCCATTTTTCTCGACGACCTTCCGCATCCGCACGATTAACTTCTGTACTCCGTCCACGTACCACCCTGCGTCCGTGTCGCGCAGCCAGTTGGTGACCTCTTCTTGAACCTCCGCGTCCGACTCGAATTTCTTCCCTCCGAGGTGTTTTTTCAGGACGGGGAACAGATGATAGTGGCTGGGGGCGACGTCCGGACTGTAGGGAGGGTGTTCCACGATTTTCCATCCAAACTTCTTGATCAGCTCGGTCGTCCGATTCGCTGTATGCGGGCGCGCGTTGTCGTGATGAAAATTGACTCCTTTGGTCAGCATTCCTGGGCGTTTGTTCTTAATGACTCGGCGAAGCTTTTGGAGGGTTTCACAATATCTCTCAGAATTGATAGTGGTTCCTTTAGGCATGAAATCCACTAACAACAAGCCGCGACGGTCCCAAAACACAGTTGCCATCACCTTTCCGGCTGACAGTGTTGCCTTGAACTTTTTCGGTTTTGGAGACGAGCTGTGGCGCCATTGTTTGGACTGCTGCTTTGTCTCAGGTGTATAGAGATGAGCCCATGTTTCATCCCCCGTTACGAAACCATCTAAAAATTCCTCTCCTTCCTCTTCAAAACGCCGCAAAACGTCCTCCGCACATTCCACGCGCTGCCGCTTGTGGTCTTCGGTCAGCTGTTTTGGCACCCATCTTGCCGAAACTTTGTGATACAGCAACTTCTCCTTAAGGATAACTCGAATTGCGTCCTTGCTGCACACTCCTCCAAGCTTCTCTTCCAATTCCTTAACAGTAGCACGACGGTTTTTGAGCATTTCTGCCTCCACAGCTTGGACGATCTCGTCTGAGAGCGACGGCCGGCCACTTCTCTCCTCGTCGTGAACGGTTATGCGGCCGGAAATGAACTCACGTGCCCACTTACGCACGTTCTTGATATCCATACATTTTTCCCCGTAAACTTTCACTAGCTGACGATGGATTTCGATGGGTGGCACTTTTTGTGCAGTCAAAAAGCAGATGACCGAACGAATTTCACACCTGGACGGAGAAGCGAGAGGCAGTTCCATCGCGGATGGCTGCTGAGCCAAGACTGAGCGGCCGAGCCGTGTCTTCCCCCACCAGGAATTTAGCCCGCGAGTCAGGGAACACGGCGGCGTTGCCAGATTTCGTCTAGCTCCTGATGCGGCGACGCTACACCGTTGGAGACCTTACTTTAAAGTCTACCCTCGTACCTATACTAGTGAATATCGCTGACTTGTTGATTTGATCAAAATAAACGAACATCAACATAACATTGTTTTTTGGTGGACTTTTCAATTAATTAATGCAGTTCTTAAACCAGCATAAGAACCCTAACAACGTCTTGTGGCAATACCAAAAATTTTCCACCTTCTTTTTTAAACATCACATTTTTAGTGTGATCGTTTCAGAAATACTTGATAATTTGTCCAACATGCTCATTTATATTGGCCATTTCCAATTTAAAATCTTCTGATAGTAAGTTCAGCAAATGTGCTGAACAACCACAGGTTATAGTATTTTTATTTTGACTGTCTCTTCTAATTTTAGTTATATTGGCATACTGTGAAACTTTCAATCCTACAATTATACTGAGATTTCAGATATTCTATTAAATCCATAGCAAGTTTACTACGATATTAAGATGTGGCTTTCCAAATGTGTATATAAAGTCAAATAGAACTACATCACTTTGCTCTGCTGTAATAGTGACCAAATAATCGGATCATTGTAAACATTTGACCAACCATCAATAGATAAATTGACACAATTAACTGACAGGTTTGAGGGGAAAAAAATCTTTTCTTGTATGTATATTTCATCTAAAAATTTATCAGATATATCCTTGCGACATGGTGGTGAGTATCGTGAGCGCAAGACTGTAATGGCTTTTTTTACTTGAGAATGTTCTACAGATCTGAAACTGCAGCTAGTAGCAAACATGGCTCTTGCTGACTGCTTGTTAAATTGTTAAGTTTTTACTAAAAATGAGCTCAGGTTTCCACAATCATTCTTTTTAAATGGAGGCAGTGTGCAAGAACAGTCATCATTTAACAAAGAACTTGCAGAATTACTAGGCTGGGAAAGTGGTGCCAATTCTGTGTTGTTAACGGAAAAAATGTTTACCTTATTTTTATCAGGATTTTATGCATGGGGTGGCTCGCGATGGCAGGTGGTTGGGCATGAGTAGGGTAGATGTCTACATAAATGATTTAAATAATAATAACAATAATAATTAATAGTTGTAATGGAATTGGATGGTGAATACAAAATTTATATCAATGAGAAAACGGATGAGTTATATGTTTAAGTCTTTTTTTCACTAATAATTTTTCACTTCTAGATAGACGACTGAGACTTTGTTTCCCATAGGTACATTATTACACATTTAACCAAAACTACTTACCAAGTTCAATAACATCCGATTTTTCATTTTTACACACTGCATTGTGACTTTTCATTTGTACAATAAGACCCTGCAACTTTCTTTTCACTTCTTACAAAGAGCTCTGCATCTAATTTTTGATAAACTATTCTTTTCTATAAGAAATTACCAAATGAGATCATTATGTGTTCCACCAGGAAAATTTATTTAATTTTATTGCACAACAAGCTAAATAACTTGTATAAACATGTTTATTTGGCATCAGTTGTCAAAACTAAAGGAGGAGAATCCCCTTTTCTCTGCTACCTAAAGATAGTTTACACAGATAATAGTTGACTGACAGAGATTTAAATATATATATATATATATATATAATTAATAATTCTTAATCCAATGACTTATTTTTATGAAAAATCGTGACTTTTTCCGACCACAATTCCCTCCCACCACAGGATGGTAGTTGCTAATGTTCTAATTAAACCAGTCACTCAATATCTCTACCATTTTCAAATCCTCGGTGACTTCTTCTGTATTCTTATCTACAATTGTCTGAATACCTTCCCTTCATTTTTTTAACATCGCCATAGAAATTTCTAGATTCACTGTTCAGTGGTCCCCCTGGACCAATAACATTCTTCATTTGGCTGCCCTCTTTGCTGTTATTAATTTCTTGCTGAGTTCTTTTGAGCATTCCCTACTGTCTTGCATTTTCTTGGCTATGTTTTGTTCTCTTCTCACTAACCTCTTTACCCGCCTCACCTACCTACTGTAGTATGTAGGTTCTGCACTTCTCTTTATTTTCCGTTTTGGAATAAATATTCTCTCACCATTTTTTAATACATCCTTTTACTCTTTCCGCTTTGCCTCTACTGTACTCATGCCATCCTTTAACTTGCTGAACCTATCCTTGAAATATCTTATCAATTCTAAAATTTGTTTATTCTTATAATTGTACCTATTTACTCCTTCTATTTTGGCAACTGTTTTACTGAATCATCTAATATCCACCAGAACTGCATTGTGATCACTTATTCTTTCCATTACTTAACAGCACACAAGATTTTCATCAGGGTTTATTAGAAATATACCCAACATGTTAGGTCCCCTTGTGTTTTGTCCTACCCCTTGTGTAAAGCCTACTTCAAATCTCTGTTCCCTTATTTCCTACCCAGTTTACACCTGGTAAATTTAAATCCCCACCAATAATGACAATTCTAAGCTCACTGCTAAACTTTTAATATGAATTTAGTTTCTCCACAAGAGTTTCATCATTTATTCAATAGCCAATATCCTAATTTTTTTAATCACCACCGAAATCTACCCCTAGTAAATCATGTTCAAAATCTATTAACACAAGTCATCTGTTGAACAGGTAGTAAAGTCTCTCCCAAACGAAAGAAACTTCAGAATGTCTTCCTCAAAATATTTCTTAGAATGGTAATGTAAGTAGCTTTGTTGCTGAGATTTCAAATTTGGGGGTATTCTTTTGCAAATCACCCTACATGTTGTTTTGATGTTATTTATTTATATTTGTTTGGCTCAATTTTTTTATTACATTTCATTGGAATATAAGTCTTTAGCTATCAGAAAATTTCTCATTTTCTACTCCCACTTCAACACCTCATGCGCTAATGGTTTTATATATATATATATATATATATATATATATATATATATATTAGTATATCTCATAGCAAATAAGAAAAAAATATTTTAAATGGAAATTCTATAACTGACAGAAAAAATAAAATAGATAATTAAGTATTAAGTACATGAATTAACATCAAGCATATTGTCATTAGCTTTAAACGAAAAATCAATAGTAAACACAACAATAAATGTAAAATTAAGATGAATGGAGTTTACTACAACTATTATTTCAATATATGGAATTTCAGAAACAATCACTAATTAAAAATAATTATACAGTTTCAAACACTTTTAGCAATATATTTTAAACTAATCTTCCTCCTTGCTTTCTTCATCTGAATCACTAGCGCACCATCCTTCAGCGGCAGCATCTAGTATTGTATGAGCATATTCAAGATTTGTTCACCCCTCCCACCCCTTTCGGCTGAATTGTAGCGCCAGTAGGCCAGAAACCATAATACGGAAGCAACATGCACACATCGCCTTACGATCCTTGTGCCTACCTCACATTGACAGCACCACTGTATGGATGCTGTAAGGGTGTAAACCGATACTCGGGGTGATGTATCGGTTTAGTTACCTTAACTATGCTTCTGACTTGCTTAAAGTTCTGCTAAATTTTCATTAATAAATTGGAATGACCATGTATCAGCCTGGATAGCTCAACTGTAAAGCCTAGTGGTCGCACATAGGCATAGCTTATTTAAACCAAATGCTATGGAAAGGTTGATGTTCACTACGAAAAGATGAACAGTTCACTTGATGAGAAAATTTTAAATTTATTCCAAAGTCACATTTGAAATTCGCAGTTACAGTTGAAATGGCAAAATGGAACTAAATGTCTTTAAAAATCACAAGTCATGAAGAGGAAGAACTACCAGACTAAACCCCATTAGAAAAGTTAAAGGTTCATAGTCACAGATTGCACTACTGACCGACGAGAAAATTCAACATGGCTACGAGTCGCTCATGTCGTTGCTAGCTCAAATTCTGCCAGAAACCATCTTCATTGCCCGACACCAACGCCTCCCAACGGATTTCTTCAAACACACTAACACATGGTTTACCCCGCGACGTGAAACAAAAGGCCCCAAGATACAAGACAATATTCCGCAGTACAAGACAGCCCAGACGCTCACAGCGCCTCAATATATACCCTTAGCCGCATGCTCCCTGTGACACTTCGCTTAATGAAAATAGTCTGATAAAATTTTATTATACCCAGTGTTCAAAATTTAACAGTGTGTAGCCTGGGCCTTGTAGGTTTGTTGAGTTTATGACGACCATAATTCTAAATTAATTTGTTTTATTGTAAATAATTAAAGTAAGTGGGCGTAATGGTAATTGACTTCCTAAAAAGGTTGGTAAATCCCCGGGCTGTTACTTGATTTGTGCAATTTTAGAAATTCTGGCTGGATTACAAATTATCGTGTATAATTGTCATTGTGTTTGGTGCTTGCTCCTGATTTCAAAAATGTAACTTTTATTGTTATTGGTGGTGTATTAGAGAAGTTATTTGTCTTACAAAAATAGAGGTTGAAACTGCTTAGAAGACATGTTGGAAAAAATTGGTTTCTCGTTAATAATTATTAAAGTGCTGCTTCTATCAAAAAGGTGTTATTCTGTGAATTTTCTTTTAATTTTATTATGTGTTTTAAAAGTTGTTTTATTTATATAAGCGGTCTTGTTTAATCTCAGTTTAATTTCGAAAATTACCACGTTTTTGTTTACGACGTAATAACTTGAAAATTGATTTAATATTCGTTCTACTGCATGGAATGCTTTAAAACATTAATATGTTATACCTTGTTCTTTACTCTTTTGGAAAATTTACTTTTCAGCTCGGGAAAATATCGAAAACATGTTGTTATTTAGTGTTGAAACTGCATGTCCAATGAAGTGTTTAAAATTATGTTTACTCTATTTACACGGCCTGAAACTACTGATTTGTAGTGAATTTATATTCCTTTTGGCTTACTATTATTATAAAAATACTTTACTGCACCGAAAAGTGTTGAGAATCAGCAAAATTATCACGTAATCAAAATCGATTGTTTACAAATTGGATAACTATGGATTACACTGGATCAGGTTAGTTTAAAGGTTATTTACTATTATAAATTGTTTATTTAAGGCTTGTATTATGTGCTGGGTGACTTTATTGTTTTTAAATCGGCTTATGTTCCGAGTTAGGTTGCAGTATCGGCTTCTGCATGAAACGTGTCTCTCATAGCCTGTAATTACTAAATGAAAATTTTTATGTTTACTGGAAGGCTTACCCCCTCCCTTATGCCCTATAGGCAAGAAAAATAGAATTTACCCAAATTCTAAGGTGCTTACAATGCGATGTTGCTTCACTTTGCTTTTATCAAAAAATTATAGTTTTTAGAATTTGCCAGTCGTGAAATTCATGATGTTTTTCTTCATTTAAGTGCTGTTGAGTGTATGATTGATTGTGTTTAAGTTTTTCTTCATTTAACTGCTTTCTCCATTTTCTTCATTTAAGTACTATTGAGTGTATGATTGGTTTTGTTTAAGTTGATATAATCCAACAGTTAATTATCGCATCTCATCTCAAGTTGGGCTTGGAATATCTTGGAAATCTGTTACCAGTTAGCTTAGTCCAGATCGCCCTTTTTCTCACCCATTCTTTCTCTTTGACTATCTGTTTTAAGTAATTATGCTTTTTAACTAAATCAAGCGCCTATTGAGCGATTATTTGGTCATCTTCAGTGTTTCTAATCCTTGAAGGATGGAAAGTGTTGAAAACAGCACAAATAACTGCTTCATGATCATTTATTACTTGAGACCCCCACAAGATTATCATCGTGCTTTATTAGGAATATATCCAATATATTGGGACATGTGTGAAGCCTGCTTACCAAAGTATTTATTATTGAGTTCTTTAATAAATATTCATAACAACAGTTTCTGAACATAATGATGATATCTGCAGAACATAATTATATTTTTTGAGTGTGGCAAAACACGTCTGAAGACGCTCAGATTGCAACAGGTCCACATAATAAATAGTGCTATACACAACTGACACTCTCATGCGAAGCTTTTTTTTTTCTCTAATAGGTAAAAGCTCAAACTGAACCAAAACAAAATAATACTCATATAAAACTTTATAAAGAGTAGTATCTTTATGAGTCAGTATTAATATGGTTAATGGGATGCTTCTCAATAAAAAAAATAATTCAAAATAAAAAGGGAGAAATGTAAGAAAAAGCCAAAACACTATATTTCTGGGCAATAATTTCTATGACTTACAATTTCAATCATTATATAAGTCTTATATTTTAAAAAAATGATACATTCCTTCAAAAATACTAGGACATTACAAAATTGTTGGAATTTGAAATTTTTTTTCCGAGCATATGATGGGCAAAATATGGCCCTTATCAAACATATGTAAATATAGCGTGTATAGTTACAGTATCAAACCCACGTCCACTTTAACGTGATGCCAGAGCGTTACCACTCACCCACCACACTCACTCACTTATACAGTGGAAAAATTTAGGAATTACACGGTAATGGAAGTGTCAAGAAAAGTCTTAATTATTTCACAACAATTTTCCATTTTTTCCCCCCTGGAGGTTGTCACACTTTATGTTGAGAACAAAAATATAAAGATACCACGCAGGAAAGTGTAGTATGAAGCAAGGTGCATCCTACGTAATATGTTATTATTAGTTTTAATTGTAAGTCATGTTCCTTTTTAATTATCTTGAGTGATAGAGGCTTTGGGCAGGTACTAAATACAGCTAACAGGGATATGCAGCATCGGAAGAGGGATATTGAGTGAGGGTATTTGAGTGTCTGCTGATTCTTCGACACCAGGCTGGCACCAAAGCAGGTAGGCACAGCTAAAAGCAGTCTGCAGAGGGACCTGGCAGGATGTTCATGTTTTGTAAGAAAAGTCAAGCTTTTTAGATGTGCCTCCCACAACAACAATCACTTAGCTTAATAAGTGAGCCTTGGTGAGGGATAAATCAATGTCAATCTTAGAAACAGATATACGAATGTACAAGTGAGAGGGAAGAATACAGGGAGGCAATGTCAACAGTTGTCTCATCCGTGATCTTGGCCAGTAATAGTGAAGGAATCTTCATGCTTGTGACCTCTGAATGAGTTGTTGCGTCTTTCCTCCAGTAGAAAAATGTTAAGAAATGTTACTATTTTTCATCAACAATTCTTTTCACATGTGGGAGCAATGCTTTGAGGTGGGAGAAGCGATACACCACTCCAATGGCTGCTGGAGATGCTATGTCGTTTCATGGAGGGAGGACCGAGGAGACTTCGGAACTCGATTGAAGGAGTTAGGGGATTCGATGCTGATACCCAGTTCTATGCTGCAGGGTCAGCTTTCAGAGGGCAACATGCTGAGGAAAGCCTGAAGTCTTAGTAAATTGTTTAATTAAACATCTGATACTGGGTATGAGAGTCATGTCTTCAAATGCCTGGTGCAGCCTGTTTAAGTGCGGATATGTGGTAAAGACAATTTACATCTGATCATTTTCCAATGTGTTTATGCCTATACGTCCCCCGAGTTCATTCTGCAATGCCCTATACAAAGCAATCTGTGTGATACAGAGACATGTTTGATCAAAGCCTGAACCCTGAGTTTAAGTTGTGTGCAGTATATTTATTCTTTTGATGAGTAATTCTGAATTAACTGGCACCCAAGGATTCAAAAAAGATTAAGTTTAGAATTTGTTTTACATATATAATTGTTTTATTTCTTGTTCATTGTTAAGTAATGTAGTGAACTTTGTCAAATTCAGTAATTTGGTGACTGTGCTTATGATTCATCTCCTACATAATTATTTGTGCTGTAACAACTTGTCCAATTAATGTTTTATTTTTATATATATATATTTTTTATTTATTTATTTATTTAATTTTTTTTTTTTTTTTTTTTTTGCTTATGGGGATATGCCTCATTGACATTGAGGTAATTAGAGGTGGTAAAGAAATGGGGCCAGGAATGGGAAGGAATTCAGCCATGCCCTTTTGAAGGAAACGTCCTGCCATTCGCCTGGAGTGATTTTGGGAAACTGTGGAAAACCCAAATCTGGATGCCCAGACGTGGATTCGAACACACACCCTCCCAAATGTGAGGCCAGAGCGTTACCGCTCAACCACCATGCTTGGTCAACCAACTTATGTGGTGTTTGCTTGCAAAATATTTTTTAATGTTTATATTGAGTAAAGGTAAATATAGCACATCCATGGTCAAATAAATATCAATTCCTTAATCAACTTCCAGGTTATGGCATTATTAGATTTTTTTTATTATTATTATTTTTTAAAAAAAAGATTTTAAAATAGTCACCCAACTTATCAAATTCTAAATTAATTGAAATTAACTTTAGTTAGTAATAATAATCAAAGCACTTAAACCTTTTAAGTACAATCCCACCTCAACAGTTACAAGAAAACTAACTTAAAGATGAATCTGAAAGATGAAATGTCACTGTATAATTACATTCAGTTATAAGAACAATTGATGATTTTCTGGAGCATCTAATGTGTCATAGTGGAGTCAACTACTTCCACCCTCAACTAGTGCACCGGCTTTGTGCAACAGAGCTAGCAGAAAACTTGCAAACAGACAACCATTCCTTGTCTTTATCAGACACTGTGCTCAGAAAAGTAACCTCCAACAATTTAACAGCATAGTTAACTCTTTATTTTATACATGTGGGGAAAATAATCTTGCTAATCTCTTCAATTACAAAAGTAATATTCAAGTTTACAATTATGCCAGCTATAGATTCCAACACCTGCATTAATGCTTATGGTCGAGACTACATATTGGAATTGAATCTTGACAAGAAAATTATGACATCATATCAAAAAATATTTTTAAAAAAATAATGAGAAGAAGATGCTTTTAGGCCCTGAAAAGAAGGAAGGATAGGGAAAGTAAACCTATCACTTACCACACACGAATGTAGGAGGACCATGAAGAACACACAAACAATAACATACTTTACAGTATTTTAAAATGCACCTTAATTACGTATAGAGATGTGACATATCGCAAGGGAATCATAAGTGTAGAAACTGAGGCCCACAACATAATTAAAATATTTTTTGTTACATAAGTAACATTTTTAGGTGATGTTCTTTAAGGATGGTGTTTTATATGGCAGGACAGGTACTACAAAAAACATTTTTTTATAAAAATGTGGTTACTTTTATTATTAAAGGAATATCAGCATATTGTGAATTCTGCAGCAGTCTTTTGAGAAACATTTGCCATCTCATTTGACTGTTTTCACTTCTGAACGTCTAGAACCTGTGGTATCTACTGAAAAGAAATGGCAAAGTTTGTTACATTGATTTTTTTTTAAAATGAGATGCATCAGAGGTGGTTCCTTATTTGTGAGTGTATATAATTACATACAAAAAAGGAAAATAAAATGAAGATAAAAGCTGAAAAAAATAATTTTCTATGACCTGCACAGAATGAACCATACACAAATTCCAAAAGCAGTCAACCAATATAGATCAGTAGGTACAAAAAGTATAGGTAGGTCAAAGAAGAGGTACAAATATTCTCTGAAGCCAGAATATGTCACTAGACCTGATCTGGTGCAAAGGATAAAGGAATTTTTTCCTAAGGGTTAGGTATAGGTGAAAAAAAAATAATAAATTTTTTAGTAATCTATGAAATACTAAAGTAGATATGTTACATAATATTTAAACAAGAATGTATTTCCACATAATAAAAGTTATGGTTAAACAGCAGACTGCAAACCATATTTTAGAGAGGGCAACCATTATTACGATTAAAGTTATACACCAAAATACTGTAAAGTGTGTTCGAGTTACTGTGTACGTATTGGCCTTCCAGCATTTATTTCCTTAACGTTCCTTATTTTTATGGCCTAACAACGGTTTCATGGTCAAAATTATATGGCAATTATGAAAGGAAGACAGGAGTTCAAAAGCATAAGGAGGGATCACACAAAAAAGACAACAGAAATGGACCAAATATAAGAATGAACTCAGAAATGCAAAACCCTTAAGTGTTTGGCTAAAGGGGTGGTGTTGGTGGGGAGGAGGGGATGGGGGATTAGGCCATAAGGTTTGAATACTACAACTATAGGTGGAAGAAACGTGTACCTTTAGGGGACTGCACAAGTTGGTGGAAGACTGAATAAAGCTGAGATAAAAGGATATTATCAAAGAATGAGTTGAGTGAGTTGTCTAGAATATCTTCTCATTACCCAATTCATAGGATGAATGTTTTGATAAAGAATAAAGGCTCTAACTGGGAAGCAGCTATGAACTGATATAAGCAGCCACTGGGTGAACTAGGTTTTTGGTGTGAACTGTTTGATTTTGACAGTCCATCCTGATGGACAGCTGCTTAGTGGTAAGGCCTATATACGAACTATTGCAGTGAAAGCAAGTGAGTTAATATGTAAGGTGAATTCTGGTTCAAATGAAGACGGGAAAAGGTTATACAGTAGTAGGATTTGACTAGGCAGTAGAGAAAGGATGAATACTGCAATTTTTGCAATATGGTTCATTGAGGGTTGATTGGTAATGTGTAACTATGTTGCATTTTCCACTAACACACTGTGCATTCAAATCCAAAATCAATTGACAGCAACAGAGACAATACGTTAGTATGCAAGAAAGCAACAGACAATAAGCATCAAAATTTTACATTTTGAATGCAACAGAGAACAACATTTCACTCTCGGTTTCACACGTTTTGTAAAAAATAATTTTACTTTACTTCACAGTTCACGTTGAAAATCGTTTGAAGGAGGAGACACAAAACGGAGATAGATTCATAGATATTACTCACAACATTACAAGAAAGAACTATAAATATATATAAGAAATTATCTAAATAAACACTGAATTTCCCACAATAATAAACAGAAACTTATCAGTGTCAATTACCCCTTTTAGATCTCTCAACAAAGGATGTCATGCCAAAGCAGGTTACTCCAGTAATGTATATTTTAAAACAAAGCAAACAAAAAATTAAAGAAACCAATGTATTTTCACAAACCATCACTAGATCTGCCTTAATCTATTATCTTACCTAAACCATTCAGCAGGAGGCCTATTACATATTGTGCACATAGCGAATAACTTTCATAATCATTTTCAATAGTAAAAGCACTGTTCATGTAAGAACATAACCTTGTTATATGTTCATTACCTTGCTAAAACCATTTAGAAGGGGGCAAATCTCATATAATTGTATAGTAAAGAACTTTTATAACAATTTTCTTAACAAGAAGCACTTTTTAAATCAATTCTAAAACATTTTTTTAAAAGACATAATACTCATATAAGGTTGTTTTTCAGTCATGATGAATTTTGTTGCATTCATTTCCACTAATAAAGCAGAGAATGACAATCATTTTAAGGTGGTTTTTGCGCGTTTTTAAAACTTATATAAGGAGATATTTCAAATCAAAATAATTCAATCTTTTTAGATAAAAGAGCTAGAAAGATAAAAGTATGCTTAAATGAAAGAGAAAAATTCAGTTAATAACACACATATAACATTTCAGAGGTAACTTGATATTTAAAGTAAGAGAAATGAAGATTTAGTGTTGACATGTTATAGCATCACCATGTGTGACTTTTAGAAATTAATAGCTCCTAAACGAGAATAATTATGAGAAAAGTTGTCATGACCAAAAAGATTCAGAATAAATTAAACTATAACATAGTAAACTTTTGGGAAAATCTGAGGAAAATTAGTGTTCCACAGGAGTGGTGTTTTTTTTCTAATTCACTAAAGAATAGTGTTTCCCCGCAGGAAAACACCGTTATTCTACGGCAATTCAGCAATAGATAAGCCTAGCCTATAAAAATCCAACGAGTGCAGGCAGCCTCGAGCAGTCTTGAATAGTTTTTGAAGCAGTCTGGGATAGTTTCCAAACAGTTTTTAAGCAGGTAGTTGTGAAGTAGCAGTATGCGTTGCTCCGCAAGGGTAAGTTTCAAAATGTAACTACTGAAAGTTCAACTATCTTCACTCGGAACAAGTTCGTGGAATTACTCATTCACTTTAAGGAAACTAAGCTAAACTCAGTGAAAGAACTTTTTTATGTTAGTTTAAGAAGTCAACAGAAGCAGTGTTTCAGAACTATCTTGAAGCTCACTCTAATTTTGGGGTTGCAAATAGAAAATATGTTTGCAAGAGTGAATGCTTCATCAGTGTTGTGCCTTTGAGGATAACCTGCATTTTCATATGTGATTTTGAAATTCGATTTGCCTATATGTTTTCAACAAGTGTAATCTGATACGCTCTTTAACTTCATAAAACTTTCAGAATATATTTAAACTAGTAACTACAGTCACCATCTTTCATTTATGTATGATCTGTTAGCTATTACAGGGTAAACTAATAGTTCAGCGGCCGGTTTAAAGAGAAAAGGTATCAGTTATACATGCAACACAATCAAGTTAATGCGAATGTTGCATAACCCCAAGCAACGTTTCGTTGTTACAAACTCGGTAACTGACAAGGATTAAAAATTTAAAATAATAATAATTGCTGGTATACAAATGTTAGTGATATTCTAAAATAAGTAGGGATTTTCACAGACAGGTGATTTGCCAAATTCCCACCTAGCAAAGCAAGATTACATGTAGCAGAAATGGATCACTTTAAGAGACTGTTGTGTCAGCTATTTTCTAATGGTGATCTGTTAAGCCTTGTGTCAGGTAACCTAAATATTGTTACTTCATAACCAAATTTGTTCATAGAGCAGTGAGATCATTTGAATAGCATTGCAGATTAGGTTTAAAGTCATTTCTTGGATAATTCAAGTCATATTTCAGATTAAACAGTTATATAAAATCAGAACGTAGTATTAGCATACCTAGCGTATTAGATTCAGACTATTTCATCAAAGAAAACGTTACCTTTATTTTTAGAGCTATTTCAGACTATAACCAATAAAATGAAGTTAGTAACCTTACAGGTAGAAGGTTCCAACAAGAGATATGAAACTTCAAAATTTGGAACCAGGATGAAAATTATGTTAAAATGGAAAAATGGTCAAAATCAATTCAAAGGAGGCATCATGTTTATATTAAAGAAGGATTTTTTTCTAGGAATGACACTTCAATTGGTTTTTAAATTGATGCAATATTTTGGCTGATATCCGAGAAACAAAAGTATGGACAAACTGGTTAATATGGCTTCTCCCGGCAACTGTAACGTAAGAATTTGAATGTGAAAGAAAATTTTAGGATGTATTGAAATAATGAGAAAGCTATTAAAGAGCTGCTATTACAGCTAGAGACTAATGGTTTCTTAGATAAAATTGGAAGTAGAATCATTTAAATTAGATTTCAGAGCTCTAAGTTAAACATTTTAAAAGATATCAAGTTTCGAAATTAAAATTTGTGAAATAATTTGAATTCAACCAGTTAGAGAATAGTGAACAAGTGAATCTTAGCATCAAATGAAAGAGTAGAAAATTAGAAGCAAGTTAAAAGTTATTTCAGCTTCATTATTTGGGGAATTATAAACATTTTTAGAATTGCGCACAAATTTTTTTATCAGGATTGAAATTAACGTTTACAAGTCTGGCTGTCTACTGTAAAATTTTCAGTCATGTAGGAACCTTTGGCGTGTGCACACCTCCTGAACCACGTAAGTCATTCTTTTTAACTTGAAGGTTTAAGACCGAAATATTGCGTATATTCTTTTGTGTTCATGATATATTTTCCTTCTCCCGTTGCTACCTTCAACATTGGTGATGACGAGTCATTTTCCCTTTTCTTGTAATTTATATTGCCTAAAGCCATTTCCTTTTTCCTTTGTAATATTTTCAGACTGAGAGGAATTTTTGGAGTGACTAAAGATTTGAGTATGTCGCAATAAGAGGCGAATGGATATATTTTTGTCGTGCTTCGGGGAGTCATATTGCCTGAGACCACGAAGGAATACATATTCCTATGGATAGCTTACTTATAGAAGGACGACGGACTAGCTGCAGGAGACGTTGGAAATCACTTGAGTCGAATGCATGTCGGTTATGGTAGCACTTAGCGCAGGTAGGCAGGTTGGCTGAGAATTGAAATTCGGTGGGCCATCTTGGAAATTTTGTTGCGCGGTGGAACTTTTCACTTATCCTCATGTGACTATAATTCAGTCAGGGGGTTTATGAGGGTTGGTCTGGTTCGAATTACTTATAACTACCTGCAGTAAATTTATTTGGTGATGATTTCTGATGCCTAAAAGATTGTTCGAACTTCTAAAATTATTTTTCAAGAATATAGTGATGTTCTGAACTTTAAATTAGAGCACTGACTTTTATTTATGAATGTACCTTTCCATTATTGAGGTTTTTCAATAGGGTGGCGATCGCATACTGTAGAACAATCTAATTATCCAAGGCGCACAACATGGTTGTAGTTGAGGTACAAAATGTTTATCACTAACCCCGGCAAACGTTTAACCCTTACATTTGACAAGTTATACTTGCTTTGTATGGCTATTTCTAAGAGCACAACTAATACAGCCTTTAATTAGATCTTCAGAAATAAAAAAAAAATCAATTACATTTCGAACCAATTTATTCTTCTCAGCTTACAAACACAACAATAAAATCTGCATAAAGGGGCATAATATACATGTAATAAATGCTCACTGCTGAAGTATTAAAACTAAAGATCATTTAATTTTATATATCTGGTTATACATACTCCACTGGGCCTCTGGTACTTTTCCTTTCTCATTCTTGATGGGAATAACTGGTAATACAGGTGGTTTAACTTTCTGTAGGTAGAATACTGTCATAACGACAAATGCATATTTTGGTAGACAGCCCATTTCTTCATCAGTAAGATGACAAATCTGAAAACAAGATTAAAGGACAGTGTCAGCTGTTAAGTACCAAAAAAAAAAAAATCAATTTATGGCATGGCAGGTTAGATACTTTGAATTGCTGATGTTAATAACGAGGCTATATAAAACTCATACAGAGGATAACCAAAAATGCAAATTATTCAGATGAGGAATTCTTCATGTGATAAGACGTGTGTTGGCTACTCAGCAGCTTGAAACATCATGCAACAGGACAAGAGATTTGCAATGCAGTTGAAAGTAGATATTGATGAATTTTTAAATTGTGAAACCAATTCACACAGCAAAGCATGAAAACCATGAAAAAAGCCATAAAAAATCTGATGGTAGGAAGCAGGTGGAGTAAAATGACTGGGGAGAGAAATAGTTACCACATAAACGTGGAAAGAAGTAACAGTGATGTAAAAGGAAGAAACTAAAAAATATAAGACAAAATAATTACTTCCAGTTTCTGTTCGATGAAGACAGGCAGTAAGATAGACCGGATAAAAAATATAACCAAACTGTGCCATTTTTCTAGTTAATACCGATGATTAATTGCCAAGTCAATAGATTTTTAGAGGGTAAAGAATAAATGGTAACTGCTAGGTTTGTAGTAGCACAGTAAGGCAAATTTTTTATATTGCAAATTATGTGCATGCTAATTTACACTGCAAAAAGACATTCTATAATTCAAGGCCATACGATTGTGATATTCACTCAGTGTGAAAAATACTAACTGAAAAAAACATCGATATAAAAATTATCATATGTATAAGTGAAGAGATAGACAGCATACAACTTTACACAGAATACCTGATCATCCTAAAGGTTTTACAGACAGCACAAGTTTAATGAGGTCATGGGAAGGTGTCTGTGGCAGGTACAATCTGTTTGGAAGAAACTGGTTATGGATGGATATGTGAATCTAGAAGTTTATATCAGTCTAAACAGATGTTCTCTATTTGAACGGATGCTGTGCTGCAGCACACAGAATGGGAAGTAGGGATAAACGATGAATAGCCCTCAACAGCAACTACATAGATAATCAAAGCACTGATTGAAAACAAGAATAATGGATTTGAGATAAGTGAGAACTGTGGAGTTATGTTTAACATTGGGTGTGTTGTTAAAGACATAATATTTAAAATTTGTTTGTGGTTCAGATAATCGCAATAGTTTTAACATATTTCAGTTTGTGATATATTAAAAAAGCACTGAGTAAACAAATGCAGTAGTGAACTACTACTGGATAAACCTCTCCTGTTCTGAGGTGTCCTGAACAACAAACAGGTCATGAAGAAAATTTTTCGATCATGCTGACTGTCCTGCTTTGGAAATGTAAGAATCACATTTTTTTTTCTTTTTTTTCAGACTTTACTCTTCCTCAAGGTCAAGGTCATTAAAGGTGGGAATGAATTGGGTGCAAGGAATGGAATTCAGCCATGGCCTTTGAAAGGAATCACCATGGGATTCACCTGGAGTGATTTAAGGAAACTTTGGAAAACCAAAATCTTTATGGCTGGATGGGGATTTGAAACAGTGTCCTTCCATACACCAAGACTAAGCATTATCACTCACACACCAGGCTCAGCATCTGCAATTAAGTTTGGCAAGAAACAACTTAACTACTAATGACTAAAGAGTATTTTCTGAATACGCGGAGGATATTGAACCATTTCTGTCAGATATATTCTGTAAATCTTTAGAAGAGAAAAAAGTACCTTCTAGCTGGAAAATAACCCACGTAATTCCCGTTTTGAAGAAAGGAGATCAGAGTGATCCTAGGAATTATCGACCTACATCACTAACATCTGTCTGCAGCAGAATTCTGGAACATGTCATATGCTCGAACATTATGAAGTTTCTAGATGAGAATGAGTTACTTACACCGTGTCAACACGGATTTTGGAAGAAGGGATCGTGTGAAACACAATTGGCCCTATAAGTTATCGATGCAGGTTCGCAAGTCGATGCAGTTTCCTTGGATTTTCAGAAAGCTTTTGATTCTGTGCCACAAAACCGACTTTTAACGAAGATTTGAGCTTACGGTATTTCGGCTCAGATTTGCGAGTGGATACTTGATTTTTTAACTGGTCAATCACAGTTTGTAGTTGTTGACGGGGAAGCCTCTTCTAAGATAAATGTTACTTCGGGCGTTCCTCAAGGAAGTGTAATAGAACCACTTCTTTTCTTAATATTTATAAACGATCTAGGTGACAACGTCAAATGCTGGTTGATATTGTTTGCTGACGATGCAGTTATCTATAGGGAAATAAGGTGCTCCGACAATTGCTTAGAAATTCAGCGCAATTTGGATGCTATTTTCGATTGGTGCCGTAAATGGCAGCTTACACTTAATTGCAAAAACTGCAAGGCAATGCGGATAAGTAAAAAAAGAATCAATTTGTTCATGAGTACAAAATAAACAATTCAGCTGTTGACACGGTTGATTCCGTGAAGTATCTGGGGGTGATAGTACGAAGCAACATGAAATGGGATATGCACATAACTTCCGTCGTAGGCAAGGCTAATTCTAAATTACGATTCATAGGTCGTATTTTGAGGAATTGTAATGCTCATACACAGGAGATAGCATATAAAACACTAGTGCGTCCATATCTGATTACCGTTGTGGAGTCTGGGATCCTTATCGCAAGGTTCTGATTGACTCAGTGGAGGGAATGCAGAGGAGAGCCGCTCGATTCATGACTGGTTGCTACAGCCCTTATGAAAGCGTCACAGAATTGATACATAGATTGGGCTGGGATAGTTTGGAAGCCAGTTTTGTTATTGCCTGGAATATTGCTCGTGTAAAACGCCCGTATGAAGAGGGAGAGTTTATTAAAAAAACTTCTATGTTTTAGGTCCAAATAATGCAGTTTCGCACAAAGTTGTTTCGCAAATTACTGACTCGACACACAACCGAACGAAGCATAACTGAAATTAATACATCTCTGGAATATAGTTCAAAAATTATTTGAAGAACTGTATTGTATTCAGCTTAGCCCTTGACTAATTGACAGATATCACAGATATTCCGCAATTGGCAGTTTTCATACGTTTCGTTTCACCTGACTTCATTGTTAAAGAAGAATTATTAGATTTAGTAGCACTTCAAGAGCCAACCCGTGGTGACGATATTAAAAATGCATTATATTCCATAATGAAAACTTTTGACGTGCCTCTTAATAAACTTGTAAGGATTGCAACTGATGGAGCTCCTGCAATGCTGGGTAAAAAAAATCAGTCTTATTGGGCTTTTAAGAGATGATTCATAAATTCCACAATTCACTGCATAATTCACCAAGAACATCTCGTTACAAAATATTTAAAATATCCTGATGTTATGAAAACGGTGTTACACATTGTAAATTACATTCGCACCCATGCTAAAAATCATCGACAATTCAAAAATTTCCTTGAAGAATTAAAGGAATAAGAACTTCCAAATGACATTAATTTCTTGGATGGTTATCTAGATACAACATATGAAATCGATTTGTAGATTTGTTTGATCCGATAACTGCATTTCTAAATGAAAAGGAAATAACCTATTCAAAATTAGACGATGACGAGTGGTTACAAGACTTAATGTTTATGACTGATGTCTTGGAACATTTGCAAACACTGAATTTACAATTGCAGGAGAAAGAGAGAATAATATCTGACCTCTCACAGTGTATATTTAGTTTTCAAACTAAATTACAACTTATTCAAAAGGACATTAAAAATACAACATTTTGTCATTTTCCCCGAATTAAAAAAAAAAATGTTTCAATATTAAACAAGAAAAACTCAACGAGTATATAAAAAACCTAGAAGGAATATTGACGGAATTCCAAAATAGATTTCAAGACTTGAAATATTTTAAATCGTCTCTTGATTTTTTTTGTAAATCCATTTGAAATTAACATAATTCAAGGTTAGTTTCCCATTTCCAATATAATTATGACCCAAAAAGCATCTGGAGAATTAGAATGAATAGAGATGCAAGAAGATCAAGCTCTACAATTAAAATATAAGTCGATGCCGATTTTGGAAATGTGTACCAGAATCGAAGTATCCTGAATAAAAAAAGGTTGCTTGTAGAATTATTTCAATATTCGGAACAACGTACTTATGTGAATCATTTTATTCCACTTTAAAATATGTGAAATCTAAATACCGATCAGTATTAACTAATCAGTATCTCAAAGAATTACTGAGAAGTGCTGTCACCAATTATTCACCAAATTTTAAAGAATTATCAAGAAAAGTAAAATAATTGTGTTTAATATTTAAATTCAATACACATATTTTGTACTTTTATCCATATGTTTTCAATAAATATAATTTCTATCAAAGAAAATTTTAATACCTTTTTAGCACACCTTTTAAATACGTATTTAATCGCGGCTCGCGATAAATTTCAAATTTTGAAAAATGGCTCGGACTATCAAGGAGCTCTGCCGCCCCTGTTATATAGATAGATAAGCTATCACAATTTTAGGATACTGTTGTAAGCTTGTCGTTATCTTTAGAAATTAGGACATACTCAGGAATTCAAGACTCATATACCACACACCAATTATTAGCAGACTACTTATATAATCAGTAAAGGTGAACGACATACTGTGTCCCCTTTCTCAGAATGAGAAACAGCAAGGTTGATAATGCAGTTGGCACTGATTATATCAGTCTCAATCACTTATGGTAGCTTCCAATTGTGTGACTTTCATTAACAAAGATTTAAGTAGAGTGCACGGAATGACCACACTGAGATGCATCTGCACGTGAATACATAATATTTTTTGTAAATATGAATGCCTAAAAAAAAAATGCCGAAAATGATTCACCTCCATGTAAGCTACCTTAGAATTTTAGAAATTCATATAACAAAGTTTGTCTGCAGTACAACAGGCATAGGTGAAACACCCGATACAGCAGCCTTAGAGCCATTGACAAAGCTAATTAAAGCAATAAAGTAAACGAAACAGTTAAGACAGATAATAGATCAACTTTAAATAGTAAATCTCAGTTTAAAACTTACCTAAACAGTTGTAGCAGGACATAATTCATCAATAGTATACGCAATATTTTGTTACAATATAATTTCACTATAATCCAACACTTTTCTTCATTTTGAAGGATATTCATAATAATAAAAAGTCTAAAGATAATAAGTTTTGTTATAAAGAATTCATACTAAAAGCTTTAAAAGACATTATAAGCTCAAAAGCCAGTATAGAATTTTGTTATGTAAATATGCACTCTAAAATTCAAGAAATCATATGTTACAAAGGATATAAGAAGTCATCCTGTAGGAAGAAAGTAACTTAATTTTTGTTCATTTAACATTCTAAAATTTCAAAAGTTCTAAACAATTTAAAGATTGTTTTTAAATATAATATGATACAGCCGGACATGTGCTCAAAGGAAAATTAATTATTTCAAGACATACAAATAAATTCAGAGGGAGAAAACACAGTTAATATTTTGTAAGGTTTTTGAGAAACATATAATATTGTAATAAGTATGAAACAAAATATCGATATTTTGCATATGGATGACCTTGGATTACGTCAGTATGCAGTATGCTTATTTCAGAAATTACTAACAAATCATAGAAAGTGGGTAGAGACTAGGAAAAGAGCTTTTTAGGTACTCGAGAACACGTAGAAGCCTTTAAAATCTGTCTTAAAGTCTAATTAAAAGCTGTAAAAATTTTATTTGAACCCTTTAACTTCAAAACTGCAAAAGTTATTGATATATTTCGTAATATCACAAAATGACCTTTTTACGGCTAATCCATTACAGGTAAAGAAAAATTTATAAGGATCAAAATTGTTAATTAACCTAAAATCTAGCTACTTACTAAAGTTTTAGAACTGTAGAAGCGGTGTGAGCCAAAATAGAAGTACCATTTTGCAAAGTCGGAAGAAGATGATGTGGCTTTTGGCCGAGTTGAACTTTGCCCCTGCGAGGGGATACATGAAACTATATATACGAGCAACACATTTCCGCGTTGTCTTTTTGATGGTCGACACTCAGTGTGATAAAGTGGTAGGTTGGTGGAGCGCGCTGCGCTCAAGGCCGGTTGTGTGTGTGATCTGCCATGATCTAATTTTGGTACCACAGTTGAACATTTATAACATCCATGTGACTTTTAAATTTTCATAATGGGGTTTGGTCTGGTCTGATCGCTTTTCACTACTTGCAATAAAAAAAACTTGGTGAAGAATGTCCGATAGCTTTTGATTGTTTTGGACTTGTAAAATGATTCAGGAATATAGTGAACTTTGAATCTGAAAAAATAGCAGTGACTCATATGCTATCTTGGAGTTTAAATCAACACAGGTGGCGGCTGATTTATATCCAAACAATTGATAATTCAGTGGCTACATATTACATGGTTGGAGCTAAGGTGATAAACTGTATATTTTAACCCCAGTATCACGCTTCTCTTTTACATTCAATATATATTACAATTCAATGATTTTGCGTACTGTCCTCAAACAATACTTGCAGCCAATGAGTAAAGCCTACTTCACAAAATGTAGGGAAAAATTATGCACATGTGATTTTGCACCATCAAATAATTCTACAGACAAACTCTTTTGGAACGTGGGTGCAAAGAAACATATTTGACTGATGGTCTTCCATTTTCAACTTACTTTTCCTTTATCTACACAAAGCAAAAAACAAAGATTATTTACAAGATAACATTTTCACTACAGATAATTCTCACAAGAGAGACCTGCCACATGAGGCTGTTACTTGACCACACTAATAACTGTAATAATATCCACAATTTCTTTAAGTATTAGATAAATATATTTGTACATAATATGCTAGATCTTTTCAGTTCCCATACGTGTGAGGTTTTTTTTTTCATCACCTTTAACCTAATTATGTTGTACTATTAAAATAAAGCTTACATAAAAGAAATAATAATATTCCACTACCAGAGGCAGATATTGTTACTGCGGTTTGTAATACAAATAAATCCATGAATCTCACACTATCCACAACCATTTTATACAGTTAGAATGAGTTTAAGAAAATATCTATATTATGCAACTTACTTTTGCCCATTGCAAGAATATTGTAGCAAGAGGGATAACTCTGTCATCAAGTGAGGAATAGTATCCTAGTAACTGAGACAGTTTAACTGCTTCATTATTGTTGAGAGAGACTTCACAGAGTAAACTATGTTTTCTATGAAAAAATGTGATGAATGGGATATCACAATTTGTTTCCATTTTCACATCCCTGGGGAAAAAAGCAAACAATTTTACAGCTTGAAAGCAAATACATAATTTTATCTACCTGGAACAAACTACTTGGTAATAATCACATGGTACAGCTTTGCTGATAGCAAACCATTATTAGCAATCTGTTCATCATAACAATATTAAACCATGTCTGGGATATGAGCTTCTCCAGCATATTCTAACCTTCAACCATTCCTCCCCTCCCATTACTAATAAATTCAATCCTCTTTCTTGTACACTTTCCCACACTCCCTTGATCCAGGTGTCTGCTGATTCCTGAGGATTCTCTGTTCCAGTTTCAAATTTCCCATTTTCATTTACTTTCTTCCTTCACTCATCCTCTAGAAGTTCCCATACCAGTGAAGCCTCAATCCTAGCATTTTGTCCTGTGCAAGACCCTTATTTCCTGCTTTTCCCACATGCTCATTTCACAAATTGCCAAGTCTCACAGTGCGAATCCCACTCTATGGGCTGAGTCTGAATTCTATTAGCATCCCTATCTGTGCTGTAGTATTTGCGGCTGGCTGCAAACCTGCAAACACTGCAGTGCAATAAGGGGTGTTAATAAAATTCAGATCATATACATACATAAAACCAATGTTTCAATGATGTGCTCAATCATTTTCATCAGGCATGTACTCTGTTTAAAAAACCCTGAAGTACACTGTCAATCACAGGCACAGTTGTGCTTATGCCATACAAACAGCTCTAATCATCTTCACTGTTTTCATTGCTCATCTTAAATGAGTTTTGTTCGTGTCTAAGGGTTGATAGTGCTGGTTTCCATGCATCATTCAGATAGATTCCTGTATCACCATTAAAAGAGTAGTTACTAAGCCATATCTTAAAAACTTTTTTTATGATAAATTCACAGAATTAAGGGATCAAGGCAAACACCAGCATATTTTCAAAGTTCATTTTATGGTATCTGTCAATGAAATGTTCTGAAACTTCAGACTTCTCCAGTTGTAATAGATGAAGGTTGCGATTATGTTCAGCACAATGGGTCTTAATGGTAGAGATTAATAATTTTCATATTCTCAGGATACATAGTAAAAACCCTGGTACTACAATAACCGATCAAAAATATCTGAACCCCTATCTGAAAATGCAATTAGACTTTACCCATGTAACATTCCTTATTTTTGGACATTAATAAGGGAAGGAAACATCTTCTTCTTTTATGACAACTTTAACTTTGGTGGAGGACTTTCAATGAGGTGTCATTGTCTGTAGAGGAATGGCAGCCCATTCTTCCTCAAGAGCAGGTAGAGGTGTTGGATGATGGGATCTGCAGTAAGATAACATTATAACCCATCCCAAAGGTGTTCCATTGGATTCAGGTCAGTTCTTTAGGGATGTGAGCCCATTTCTGCGATGTTACTGTGCACAAACCATTGCCCCACAGATGCAGCTTTATGACGGGGTGCACTGTCATAAATGGAAAGATATGATAAATTAACAACCCTCATAATGGAATAATTACTAACTGCCAAACTGGTAATAATTTGAGAAAATATGTCAACTAAAATTGCTAGAAATAAATCAATCTACGAGATGTAAAATTTTGGTACAAATTCGTAAGAAGTTTGGTACAGTAGGAACATGGGATTTTGAAATTATGCAGCAGAAAGATGGTACACCCATCTTCAAGAAGCTTTGAGGAAAGAATATATATAAGGAAGCTAGCTTTATTTGCAAAGAAGAAGTTTTTTGGTGAAAGATTATTTTCGGTAACAAATGAAAATGAAAAATTTCAGTGGCGAAATTCGTATGGCAGGCATGTAAACTATCATTTCTAAACATTTCAGTTTTTTTTTTTTTTTTTTTTTTGCTTGTTGGAAGTGAACTTTTGACAATAAACAGGTTCTGCTGTTCCATAAACTGTTACTTGTTACTAACAAAATTTATGGGGAGTATTTTGGACAGTTTCACAGTAAAGGGGTTCTTCATGACTATTCTGTAATCCTGATAATACCAGTGACTCAATCTATCTTGCTTCACAATAAACTTAGTGAAACTTATTTTTATGGTGGAATTTCATTTTATTAGCTACCTTCTGAAACTGTTGCTCCTTTGCAGTTCATGATTTAACTTTTAAAATATTAAGGGGGAGCTGGCAATTGTTTTAGTAAAATAACTTTACACTTAGATGACACAGATTCATCATAGCTGCTGTTTATGATAAATATCTCATCCAACGCCAACGAACAGTCAATCATTACACCATGGTAGGGCTAACAACCTACCTATTTTCACAGAAAAATTTCCTGCATGTAGGATAAAATTCAAACTCTTTAGTGGATCTCCCAGTTCCATTCATTTTTTACTAGCATCCTTTGAAGTGCCTTCTATATTTGATTTTTGTAGTATCTGTTAAGCTTGAACATACAGCAGAAATATTCAACTTTTGCCTGCAAGTTTCCTGGCTTGCAAATTTGTCGTACTATACACCAAAGTAGATAAAATAGTACTCCTCTGAGTAGGATGGTGGTAGTTGCTAGTATACAAGTAGCAGTCAGTGTGTGTTGGCTCCCCGTGCACATGTATGCTGTATGGCCTCTGCCTGATAAGATAGCAAGAAAGGAAGACAGCTATTTTCCTCTAATTTTAGGATGAAATGAGAGGTTCTGGTGGATTCTGTATTGGTGTTGCAGAATTAATTCAATGCTCTGCTACCAAAGGACCACATGATGAATGTATTATGCATGCAACAGAAGAAACACCTGGATTTCAGGATCATGACTTCCAGTCCTCAATTATCACTGTGTACATATTAGACATTACTGGAAACAGGTGACAGCATCACCACACCAATAGTCTGTTCACAGATTCTCCCCCATATGTAAAATATGTAAAGGTAAGGACATTTTCATAAAATCTATCATGTTGGATTCAAAATAGTGATACAACAGAGCTGGTGACGAACAGTGCATTTTTTGTCTTTTCACACAGTATTCATGCATGATGATGACAGAGCACATAATTAAAATGATTTTTTTACAACACCATTCTGATGAAAACTCGTGAAGAGTTGACATGTTAGGAAAACCTCTATTCACACCAATGTCTTTCCTCATCCATGTTTCAGAGACATATAAAAATTCTGGCACATAATAACAGCAATAAAATACTCTTTTGCAATTGCCTACTTGCTTCATATCAGTACGTGAACAGTTTCCTGCATCTTGTATATATTCCCTTCTTGTTTTTTCCCATTCTCTTCTATTCCATTTCATAAAATTTTGGATTCATCTAAAATCTTCAGTTTTTCATCTCTATGCAAGTGTCAGCATTCACATTTCCTACTTTTGAACTGTAATTGCTGCTTTACTCTTGTGGAGACTTGTGTTCCATAACATGTCACTACCTCTTGACTCTCTTCCTCCATACCTCCGTATCATCTGCAAACAACATAGTTTTATGTTTTGTTCCATGATCTTATTGACCATTTTCCTTATTGATTCAACCATAACAATAATGAATAACAGTGTGGAAAAAATAATTTCATATCAGATAATATTTTCCAAACACATTATTTGCAAGCCCATTTTCACAGACTCCTTACATCCATCATACTTACTCCTTTCACTCTCAGTGTCTACCAAAGTTTCTACCTAAGAAAGCAATTCTAGCATACAGGAAGACATGGGGCCGATCCTTGTCCCAGTTTTGAATCTCTGATATGAATGTGACTGTATCAGTTTATTGATAACTACCCCACAAATTTTGATTTCTGAAAAGAAACACAAAACATTGTAATGTGAGTTCATATCCCAGACATTTCTGATTGAATTTAACATTTTCAGAAATATATTAATGGACCAGGTTGAGAAAATTTTATTTAACTCTGGGGGGATACTTTTCCCAATGATGCAATGTCTGTTAGCCATCCCCTCCCCCCTCTCATATGAATATAAAATCACTGAGCAGTCAGTCATTAGTGTGGTCACATCTGACCTTGTTAAGTGACTCATCTACTTGCAATAATAAGGTTCAACTCTGAAGTATTGTGTTACAAGTGTTCGTAGATCCCAGATGTCATCTATGGCAAGTATTGGATTGAATTTCCCTTTCCTTCCTTGTGTAACACCCTTGGTACTCTAATTGTAACTGCAATTAATTAAATTGAAATTCATCATTTAGTAAGTATAAACTCTTATCTTAGAATAGTAATTATACTGCATTAGAATTAAACTTATATTGTAAATTTTCAAAGAATTCCTAATAATAAGTCAACAAAAAAGATTTTAAAAAATACAAATACCGAATATGACACACAAGTCCACAGCTAGGTGCATATTCAGTATCAGTGTAATAGAAATACTCAGTAAATTAATCTCCTTACTGCATTCCATGTCTACTTGATAGCCAGGTTTTTAAGTTCAGCAATGTCGTTGGACCATTAAGCTCAGGTGGAACAACAAAGCTCATATTGACATTGGACTTTTTAAATCCAAAGCCAGAGGCAGAAGAGCCATAAAGTTCAAATGTACAACCTGAAAATTAAAGTTCCCACATTAAAAGCAATTAATGTAATAATTTTGTAAAAAGGAACAAAACCAGAGCTAAATCATATAATGTAGTTTGCAACCAGCATTGATTTATGGAAATGGTGTAACAGTAAAAACTCTGAAAATACTATTAGCTCTCCCAATAAACTATAAGTGAAAATTGTTAACATAATTTAACACAACTTTATATTTACATTCACAGTTTAATTTTGTTGCAGTAAATTAATAATGATAAAACTTAGTATTCATTACCAGTGAAGTAATTAAATTGAAATTGCAAAAAATTCTAAGTGTGCTAAGCATTTCAGAAAGTTAGTCAGCTATTATGACATACTGATCGCAGCTAATGATTTATGCTGAAATTAAATTTATTTTATATTTTGTCCTAAATAAAAAGCAATGCAGGAAAAGAAACAAAAAGCCACAAAAGACAATACATAGCACTGCAAAATTTGTGCATTTAATTTTAAAAAATCATCATGAAAACAGAAGGAATTCGGGAGAAAAGTTATAGTGGAATATTTAACACTTCAAAAAATGGAAATAAGGCAAGCAGTAAAAATCAAGCCAGTCTAGATATTCCTGGAATTACATAAGACAAGGTAGAATTGAAGAAGAGGCAAGGTAAGAATTAGTAACACATCAAAAGAAAGACTGTGGGCAACAACATTTCTTTTAATAGTCACAGAAGAGATGAGGCTTTGAGTGCAAGAGAAATTACATAAAATGCCAAGATATTACTGTCATAAAACAAAAATAAATAAAATGAAAACAGAATAATTCAAAAGAGTAACATGCAGATATATCTTTCCAGTAATTTTATGATAAAAAATTCAAACAACAAGTCAAACTGTGAAGTTGAGAAGAAAATCACTGAAAGATATAAAGTGTAAACATTATCGCTCAATATGAAATGCTTCAGGTTCTTATTATCCCTACCCATGTATTGCCTTCAAAATTCTTCAACTTTCACTGATGCTTATCCCTCAGCTATTAAGAAGTGTCATTAATTTAAACAGTCTTTTTATATACTTCCCCTCCTCTGCTATTGTTTCGTTCCACTTTTAGTCCACCTTTAACCATTTATGATTGGTAAAATAAGCAAACACTATTTACGTACACTCCATATATAAATGACAATAGACTGAGATGTTATTTATAACTATATATATAACAGGAGGTGATAGAATTAATAATATAACAAAAGGGTACAGAATATTAAAATGGAAAATAGACAAATAAATTTTGAAGAAATTGTAAATAGTTAAATGATAATAAGGATAATACTAATAATAACGAGTAATGGGTCAAAAATGATATCAGTACAGGGAGATGAATGGAGACAGGTAATGGGAAAGGATGTAAGCTGTTGATTTTATAAAGGAACCAATCCACCTAGAGTTATTTCAGGAAACCATGAAAATTCAAAATCTGGATGGCTGAACCAGAGAAACACCCCTCTTCCCCAATGATAGGTCAGAATGTTAATACTTGTCTACCTGGCTCAGGCAATATGCATTAAGCACCTATTAATTTAAATCTTTGGAACAGTAACACAGTAAATGTGAGAAAATTGGGAAAATAAGCTAGTTGACTAAAGCTGATCGCAGGGGACTAGGCAATGTAGCTAATGTGAAATGGCTACAATAACTATAAATGACATGGATAGGGAAAATGATTCGTCACTCACCAAAGTTGAAAGCTGTGACGAGTGAAAAATACATATAACAAACACTAAATTACACAAT
>JARYHS010015077.1:0-24999 GCA_031002005.1 Vandiemenella viatica
TTTGTTTTTGTTTTTTTGCTATCCCGATTTATAAAATAGGGTACAGAATACACAACAGCACCTGGATATTTATTTCCATCATTTAATATCTCCTTGTTTTGGATACTCTATATACTGACAGTCATAAGTGTTTGGATCGCACAGGGTTGGCTTGTTTCAACTATCCGAAACGCGATGACGCATTACAGGCCTATAAACATTAAACACGAGGTACCTGGATTAAAATTTGGTTACAGATGTCACGCGGGATTTTCCTCGCTAGTAACAATTCTAATTTTGTTCTGTCAAGCGAATTTCAATTCTTCTGTAATTACAGTTCACCCTGGAGTGTTATTTTAAGTTCAAATTGTAGTGTGATCGAAATTGTTTTTCCAGAAAGCTTTCAATTTTCAAATCGCCGTCAGTGAGCTATTGAAATCTTTTAAGTAGGACAATGTATATAAAAAAAGGTGATAGAACTGCAGCGAAGAAAAATAGTTAAAAAGATTTCAGAACGTTTTAGTTTTTTTGTTTGTTCTATTTTAATAGTTAATAAACAAAGATGAATGAGATTAGGAGAATGTTTTTAGTAAAACCTAAAGAAGAAAAGAATCCTTTGGCTGTTCCTGAGAAAGAGGTTTTTCCCAATAATTGATCATTTGCAGGAGTCTCTTGTGTTTGCATTTGATTGAGAATATTTGTAATTATTAAAAAATATATAAAGCAAATGTGGGTTTTCTTCATTACATGTGCAATAATTTTAACGATAGTCTGGTAATAGAAAACAGCGCAAAATATCGTCTGGAATTAATAGGGAAAAATCTACGTGCCACGCGGGGAAGGGGGGGGGGGAGGGTTAGGGCAAAAACTACGTCAGGATACGTGGGGGGAGTGGGGGTTCTAAAGAGGCCAAAATAAAGCCATATAGTTTCTGGATGCTGCCTAACCAGTTAGCAAACAGAGGCCGTCTTCACACAAGGCTACTCAAAAAGAAATGGAACTGGCTGGTGACTGACGTTACTAACTAGTTAGTAACTGATATTTAATCGTAGGTTTTCCCGACGAATCTGATGCTTAGTAACTGATTGGTGACGCGGATCCTCACACGAGGCTACTCAAAAGAGACTGAAATCACTAGTTTCTTCTGTGGAATTATGGAAGCAGCACCATTGTCTCTATCTGTGCCCCTCTCTACTACCATCGATAATGATGGTGCCAGTGGATATTGCTAAAGAACTCCAACTTTCAGATACTAAACATTCTCAGGCTCAGTCAGGAATTCTTGTAACAGTTTTGTTGATACGGTGAAGAAAATATATGTTTTGCAACAACCCGAAAAACTGAATAGCCTGTTGGCAACGACCCTATCAAATTTAAAGAATGCGCGGAGCATGGTACATAAATTGCATAAGGGCATATTTCCTTATTTTCTGCCTGTAGACCCTTATAGCATCCAGACATATTGCCAGCATTATCGTAAGATTGACCTCTGCAATTATTAATGCTGATAATAAAAGTCTCAAAAGTATCAAGGACTGCGTTCAACATGTCTTCTGATTTGTGACCAGTGTTTGGAAGGAAACATAAAAACCATTCAATGAGTAGTCTGTTTTCTTCGACGAATCTGATAATAAAAGAAAGTTGGTCCACATGAGTGATATCAGGGGTAGAGTCAACACTATAGGAAAAATATTTTGCCTTGTGGATGTTTTTTTTATAATAGAGTGGGTTACTTTATCAGCCATTCTTTTTATGACTTTCTCATAAGATGCAAATGACAAATAAGACATGTGACCTTTACCAGGATTACCCATTGTTTGTATGTGTTTTACCAAAAAGGATCGAATTCAGCAATTGCTTCTAATATCATCACAAAGTTTCCTTTGTGCATTGATCCAAATTTGTCTGACGCTCCCCGGAAAGATAATCACCGAGTAGCCAATGCTTTTACAGCCACAACAACTCTCTGTAAGACAAATCTCCAATATTTTCTTTCATCTTTCATCTGTTCAACTAATTTTGAGTCAACTCTTGTCCCAACCATACCTCGCTGTTTTATCATTAACAAACAGTTTTTATGGGCTAAGCTAGTTTTGTGTGTACTTTTTCTATCATAAGCATGTTTCCAATCACTGAATCCTATATGGGAAGATAATGGACCTTCCGCCTGTCAAATAAACGACAGGGACCACAAAAAACTGATCCAAGAGACTTCGAGTATATCAAATAATTTCGAGACACTTTTTCTCCTTTTAGCAGACGTCCTTTAAACAAATCTTTTGGACAACATCGCCTGCCACCACCATCGATGAAACGTTTAGATTTAGAAAAAAATCTTCACTTTAAATATTTTGATCAAATCCTTTTCTTCAAAAATAATCTCGTAGCTCATCATTTAGTCAATAATGCGGGATCAGTTTCAACTAATAATGAGGAAGCTGCAGTATTTATTACCAAACTGTAAATGTGAAATTGCTGTGTCGCTCTAGATGGATTACTGGTTGAAGGGTAATGAATTAAATTCATGATATGTTCGGGCAGGGAACCAATTGAATCATCCGTAGTAACAGTGATAGAATCATTAATAGCTTGAGTAGGGTGGGAATCACATTCTTGCTTAATATGTAGTACAGGCACTGGTGAGACATCATCAATGGTTTTAGTAGTACATCGTGCCTGCAAACAAAATTAAAAACAAATGAATGTATGTACAAACCCTGCCACATAAAGATCAGTTCCTACTCACTCTCATATTACAGTATCAGTATGATATTTTAGCTAGTAATTAATAATTGTCAGATAATAAGTTAACCCAGCCACATTTAATTTAAAAGTATGAAGATAATAATAAGCTTCTCCTGATGTTCTGCACTACATTCCTATATGTTAGGATGCGTTCATAAATTGCTTGGCTCTGTGTAAAAGGGAGGGGGGCGCGGGAGAGGATGGGTAGGAAGCTACGCTCGGCTAAGCGGTGGGGAGGGAGGGAAGGAAAGGTGGAGGGTGGTTTTTTTGAGCCAAGCCACGAAGCTTTTCATTCATATTAATTGTTACTGTTAAAATAATCTACAGAAGCATGTAAATATTTATTCCACCGATGTCAAACTAATCGACCTATAATTTTCAACCCTATTTGTAACCCCTCCTTTATGAAGCTGTACTACTGTAGCTCTTTCCAATTCACAAGGTACAATATCATATACCACAATCTTTAATAGATCTGTAGTAATTTTATCTACACCAGCCCGTTTAGGTTTTTTTTTTTTTTTTTTTTTTTTTTTTTTTTTTTTTTTTTTTTTTTTTTTTTTTTTTTTTTTTTTTTTTAGCTTTCTGAGTTCCTTCATAATTTCCTGAGAATCTATTTTAAATTTTTGTAGTTCCCTCATTTGTACTTTTTGGGAGATTCATTCCCTCTGACTTATTCCCTCTCATCATTGGATGATTGTCCATAGTGGTCTCACTAAACCAGTCATTCAATATTTCTGCAATTTTAAAATCCTCAGTGACTTCAACTCCATTCTTATCTACAATTGTCGGAATACCTTCCCTTCCCCTCAGTTTTCTAATATAGCCATAGAAATTTCTTGAGGCATCGTTCAGTGATCCACCTCCACAAATAATATTCTTCATAAACCCATCCTTTGCTTCTCTCTTTGTTGTTATTAATTGCTTGTATTTGGATGTTAATTGCTTTACTCTAAATGACACTACATGCCTCAGCTTCTGTTATCGACAGAGATCAGCAAGCTTAACTAACACCTTAAATTTATTAATTTTAATAAATAAATTACGCCAAAGCAATTTACTTTTTTGTATTTATTTATCTCCCATACGAGTCAAAATTTATTTGGTTCCTATGATTAGTTTGGACGTTACTCGGAAATTGCTTATAGGCTAATGACAGTTAAATCTACGGCTGCCGGCTTCATTCGCACACTCATTTTGGCAAAGAGTGAGGGCATTGTTAGTATAGAAAAATTCGTTTCTGAAATGTCCTTAAACATGGATTTTCAAATTGAACTGTCACATACAAGTATGAGCGATGACTCAGAATAAGCGACCAACATAAAAAGAAAAAAAGAAAAAGAAAAAAAACCCCCACAAGAAACAATTCTCGTAAAGATTTGGGCAATGTCTCGTCATTGTTTGGTTTCAAAAATTTTTGAGGTCTTGTTCTGAGCTATGTCTGTACTTTACAATGTGTAACTTTCTGAAACAGCGTGGTTTTTCCTTGTAATATGGATCGCCCATTTAAAACTGAAACAAAATGTAGTGACTTTGTCATTATGCATGTCATGTTTTAGCTAATTAGACACAAAAACTCGTACCTGAGTTGTTTGCCTTATCAATCTTACAGATGGTACAAAAACCGTTATTTTCCTAGATCAGTTTTAGGTTTAGCAAGCCCTAGAATAAATTGCACATATTACGTCATTCAGTTCAGTTAAAATTATCAGATGCATAATGGCCCAGTCGTTAGAGCTTTATTTTATTTCAGATCAACACTCTATAACACCGACAGAAAATGTGCTGTTTCAGAAAGTGACGTTATTGTACACTGTATAGACTTGACTCAGAACAAGATCTCGAAACTTTTTGACACCAAACAATCACAAGACTTATTGGAATACTTTTAGAAGTATTGTAGGGTATATATATAAAGCAAAACATCTATAAATAAGTAGCTATTGAAAAGAAAGTAACTCTGAAAGGAGCTCAATCGAGGGTGAATGGAATGCATTAAAGACCGAAATAATTAAAGCTGGTAAAGAAACATTAGGCTTTAGGGAACAAGCTGCCCGAAAACCTTGGATCACAGAAGAAATTTTGGAGCTGACGGATCAGAGGAGAAGGCACAAAAATGCTCAGGATGAAGCAGGAAGAGAGCAGTACAGGCAATTTAGAAATCAAATAAATAGGAAAATCGCGGATCCAAGTGGCCCTGCCTGTTAGTCGCTAGGTGTTTTCATTTCCTAGTTTTCAAGTGATTTTATGAACAAACAAGAATTGAATAATTTATTCCTACGCGAAGTCAAAAAACATCACGTTTTGTACAATCCTGCTTTCTGGATATTCCAATAGGGATAAAACTGAAAAAGGCATTGTCTGATGAAGTTGGAAAAGCCGTAAATACTTTATTTGGATACTTGAAGGATGATCGATGAAAGACGCAAAGAACATATCAGATATATTAAACTGGGGCAGAAAAAAAAATCAGCTGTAGTTGAACACGCTATTGATAACGGCCATGAGTCATATTTTGACAAAACGACACGCCTTTGCCATGTATTTAACTTTTGGGATAGTATCATGAAAGAGGCGATTGAAATTAGGTTTAATAATTATGTTATAACTCGGGATCAGGGACTCAGCTTAAGCCAAGCATGGAGGCCGATTATTAGATTATTGCAAGGCACACGGGACCGGACTATATTAGGGCATAATAGAAATCAAAATATGACGTCACCAAGTAGACCATTCCCAGCTATACCACCCTCCACGCGAATCCCCCTCCGCTCCCGTCTGGTAGCCGTGTATAAGAGACTACCGTGCAGACAACAGAAAAGAAACAAGAGTGGAAGTAGAAAAGAGCAGCAGGACCTTCTCAGTACTTCCACTGCCAAGTCTGGGGCCACAAGGCCACGGACTGCGATGCGGAAGAGCGTTGTGTCCGCTGCGGTGGCAGGCACAGCTTCAAGAGCTGCAGCCGACCTGGAGACGCTACGCCAACATACGCTAACTGCTCGGGGCCACATGCATCATGTGCCGCTCGCAGTCCAGTCAGACCAAAACTGAGGGTGCCACAAGAAAAGAAACGCCCAGCGGCAGCCAAGAACAACACCGTGGGAAAGGAAAACTCATCCAAACCACAGGCAAACTACTGCAGCCGACTGAGGGAGGGAGGGAGGGAGAACCACCCCACCAACCTGACACCAGCCAGACTGCGCCAAAGGATGTGCCCAGACACTGCTGGCTCGCAGACCAAGACAGAGACGGAGCTGGCAAGCCGAGAAGCACGGCAATCAATTCTACGAGGGCTGGTGTGCATCCTACGTGGAGACCAGACCACAAGATCAGCTGGCCCTCGCCAAGATTGTACAACTGCTGACGCAGCTAGTCAACATGCTAATCCCCTAGGAGACCCAACCAAATAAGAGCTCCAAGTCCACAGCAAATACAAAAGGACGCAATTCCATATAACCACAAAATCAAATATAAACGTTTTTAGAACCCAGAATACAAAATTGATGTATAAAATGAAACAAATAAAGATATACCACAAAAAAATCCTGATCCGATGGCCGAAAAGAGCTATCGCTCTACAGCGGCATGCAACTGGCCTTCAGCCAGGGCAATGAAACATAAAAAAAGGCCGTTCTCAGTAAGTTAAGCGGAACTTGACAATGGGAGCAGTGCCGGCTCTCGAAACGTCGCTAGTCTACTTCACTTTTACGCGGCTAGAATCCCGACAGATTTTTCTATAATTTGATATTTTCAAGTATTTTGCTTCATGCCATTAAATACCTAAGTATTAATACTGATGTCTTGTCATATATCTATAATCTCACCTATACCATTTAGAAAGGGGCCTACCACATGCCATTTATATAATAAATAACTTTTATAAACATTTTCTTAAAGATTTCTATCCATTTTCGTAAAGAACGTAATATTTAAAAAGTTTAATTTCTCAAAGTTAATTCCATTTGCTACATTCATTTACATCAATAAAGCTTTAAATTATGATCAGATTGAAGTACGGTTTGTATAAGCTAAGAATTTTTTAAAGGGAGTTATTTCAATTTCAAGTTGTCATGTGCGCAGGAATGAACAAAGGGAAAAGAGTTAAATAGAAAATGAGCAATTAATGAAAAGAGTAATTACAAATTTTGATATCATAGTTTGTTTTCAACACAGGTATACGCATTTTGAATGAAATTGCGGTAATTGGGTATCTTTATATATAAAAATGAATTGCTGTTCGTTTGTCTCGCTAAAACTCTGGAATGGCTGTACCGAATTGGCTAATTTTGTTCTTGAATTATTTGTGGAAGTTCAGGGAAGGTTTAAACGGTGAGAAAAAATGGAAAAATTGCTAGGAAAATACTGAAAACGACAATTTAATCTTATATATAAAAATCAATGTGAGTTTGTTTGTCCTCTATGCGCTCCTAAACAGTTCATCCGATTACGGTACTTAGGTGAGTTGTCGAGAGCGTTTCGGAGGTGGTTCCTAAGAAATATAATTTCCAAAAAACTACCCCCTCTTCCCCGTAACACCCCATAATTTAAACAACCAAACAGATTTTGTCCAATTTCCACCAAAATTTACAGAAGTATACACACATTTAGTGAATTGCGGAGTAATAATAATAATAAAAACAAATTGAAAAATATTGCCTATATATGGTTTCCAAAAACGCTACCCCTCCTCCCCTTCACATCCCCCTAATCTAGACAAACCCACAGATTTTATCCGATTTTGATGGAAATTTGCACACGTATACTACAAAATAAAATATACAGAAAAATTCAGCCCAAATATTGTTTTCAAAAATGCAACCCTTCTTCCCCTTAATTTTTGCCATTGTACCTGGTTTGTGGTAATCTTTTGGACTCCATTCTAACACTATTTATGTCCATCTTTGGACTTTTCTCCGCGCAATTTGACCAGCCGATTGCCACTAAGACATCTGTGACCTTCATAACTGATCTAATGTCGGCTGCCCTTTCCCAATACAAACTGTTCTCTGGCAACGCTGCATGCCTGAAACAACAGACTATCATGAAATAAAACACTATCTACAAGACGATATTGTGTTTTATTGTAACGATAAATAGCTTCAGTCTTCTTTAGAACATTCCATACCTCAGTGTCGATTACTCAGTAATGCGCTCCGTTCACAGCGTTCACATTTTGACGCAAGCTCTTTAGCATATATCCACAGCATTCAGATTATCGTATATTTAGATTTTAGAAATATAAAATAGTCTCATTTGGAACTTTACTTACTGTTATTGTTTTAAAATGCCAAGGAGAAGACGACCTGACTTAGGTCGTCGAAGTCAATCAAATGTGGGACGAGCTACCTCACGAGTAAACGGCACTGATAACCAGCGAGAGACAGATAATGATAATTCGTATTGGTATGGCAAAATTGCGTTCCACAGTGAATAATAATGAAGTAGATAGGTTTAGAATGGAACGAGTTCGGGCACACCAAACACAATAACAGCGAGGGCGGCACAATGAAATTGAGCGATTCCGCAGACGAGTAGCATTCCACTACGACCCGATAAATCCGTAACAATTGGGGAAATAACAACCATTTTTCAATATTGTAAAGCGTTAAAATACAGCGGTGAATCTACTGGATTATGTTGTGCTGGTGGTAAAGTAAAATTGACACAATTGGTCTCACCTCCAGATACATTACGCTCATTTGTTTCTGGTGTGGAAAATGACTCTAAACACTTCTTGGCCAAAATCCAAAAATATAACAATTGCTTTCAAATGACGTCGTTTGGCGCCAAGCATATTGTACAGGACAATTTCATGCCCACTTTCAAGGTAGTATACCACGATTGTTTTTGATAAAATTAAAATTTCTCAATGCGACCATTCAGAATTTTCTTCCAGGAGAGTTGTTATTTTACAAATCAGTTGACACAGTTACAAACCAGGATGATGTAGTCAACTATCCCACACACTTTTTAAATTCACTGGAATTGCCTGGACTACCACCTCACAATTTAAATTTAAAAGTAGGATCAGTTGTGATTATGCTGCGTAACATTAATCAACCTCGACTGTGCAATGGAACGAGACAGGCTGTGAAAAAGCTAATGAATAACGTAATCGTGGCCGAGATCATCAAGGGAAAATACAAAGGAAAGGATGTCGTGATCCCGCGTATACCGATGATTCCTACGGATTTGCCTTTCGATTTTAAACGTCAACAATTTCCCGTGCGTCTGGCCTTTGCGATGACCATAAATAAATCCGAAGGCCACCGACCCCGGTAGCATAGGGGATAGCGTGTTAACCTCGCGTTGCAGGGGTCGCCGGTTCGAGTCCGGCCTCGGGCATGGGTGGTTTTAATTAAGTGTTGTGTTTGTCTTGTGTCGTCTATACCACGTAGAATCTATAATACATTGAAAGATACAATAAATAGTTGCAAACTACAAAATTACATAGTGCTGGATGTATGGCCGCGTAGTCAATTGCCATTTTAAAAATAAAAAAAATCCCAAGGCCAGTCGTTGCAAGTTTGCGGAATCAACTTGGAGTTTCCCTGTTTCGCGAATGAACAATTATACGTCGCGTGTTCGCGCGTCGGAAAAACCATCAACTTTATATATTTACGCACCGCAAAAAAGACAAAAAATATAGTTTGTCAGAAAACTTTAAATTGGTTAAGTGTATAACTGTGTTGTATTTAATGTAGATAAAAATTTTGTATTCATTTGATTTGTTAGCAAATTTCGTTTAATAACCGAACGAAATTAAAACAGTATGAGATATGGTATGCTGAACGTGTGTGAGGGTGTGCGTGATGGTGTATGTGAAATGTATATGTTGTGTTGTTACTAAAACATATCCGTCCGAAATAAAATTATTATTGTTTTACATTCGTCACAACGTAACAAAATATTATAACAACTAGGACATGAACTTCGGTTTTCCTGCCACTCGATCCACTTTTTGCAAAACGGGCAATGTATATTATATTAGAGACCGAAAAAAAATTGTAGGCACCTTATTTGTTGACATACGTGTCTGTAGTAGAACAACTGCATAAACCGTGAAGTGCCCAAAAGAGACACTATTGTACAGTCATGACAATAAAGAGTTTTTGATTGGTAATGTCAGGAGTTGCCATCTCAATATGTTATACATATATGATGTAGGTGATACGAAGTTTACCGGGTCAGCTAGTATAAAAATAATTCCGCATGGTCGTAATGACCTGGTCACAGGGCTTCTATTGGCTGCACATTCAGTCCCTGTCGTAGCCACTTTAACCTAACCTTTTTTTTTTTTTTTAACTGCTTAACGTCTCTTAACAGCGAGGTCTTTAGAGACGGGAAAGGATGGGGGACAAGGAATGGGAGGAAATTCGGCCATGGCCTTTTTGAAGGAAGCATCCCGGCATTTACCTGGAGTGATTTGGAAAACCATGGAAAACCCAAATCTGGATGCCCGGACGGGGATTCGAACCGCCGTCCTCCCGAATGCAAGGCGAGAACGCTAACCGTTACACCACCACGCTCGGTTTAACCTAACTCCACAATCCTGTCTGGTACAGGCGACCTACAGTTTATGTGCAATCTGAACCACGGAAGCATTCTGGTGTACTTTACGTTACACAGCAAGCTGTGATAGAAGTGAAGGTTGGGTTGAGAGCCTATGAAAATCCCTGCCAAGACAGGGATTCGAACCGGGGACCTTTCGATCTACAGTCAGATGCCTTAACCACTGAGCCAGTAGACTGCTCAGTAATTGGGCAAATTCTATGTATGGTTTTAAGAAACATGCAAAATAGGTAGGGTAATAGAATTAGGTACAGAAAATCGAGAAAAATCCAAGGTATAAGCATATGATAACAGTTTAGTGGAAAGTTTGAAATTTATGGGAGAAAAGTAAGATTTTAATATCCTCGTTGTCAAGGATTGTTCCAATTTCCCTCACTTAGGCTGCGTTTCCACTAAGCGGAGCGGCTAGTCGCGGGCGACCGCAGTCACTAGCGGCTAGTTTTGTAGCGGCTGATATAGCGACTGCGCGCGCGAATGTATTCCACAAACCAGCTCATTTTCAGTATGGACGTCGAAGAAATAAATGACGTTAACAAATAGAAAAGGATAACAAGATTTGGATACATCCTTTGTTATTTGCATTGACGTCGGAGTTGACGGAAAATGCAGTGTAGAGATAATACAGTCCATAAAAAGAACTGACCAAGAACGAACTACATATTCCAGAAAGTGCGCCAGTTACAGCAAAACAGAACACACATGCCTTATGTTTTCGTCGGTGATGATGCTTTTTAACTAACTGACAAAAGTTTTGCGTCAATATAATGGGCGAACTTAAACAACAAAAAAGAGTGTTTAACTACAGGTTGTGTAGAGCAAGGCGATACATAGTGGGTAAATCTGGCATAATTAATTAAACTTAATTGCAATAGAGCGTACGCTCTGTGGAAATTTCCCTACACACCCATCTTCCCCCCTTTCTGCATCCACCAACATTCGCCCTCTACAAATTTTAACTTTAAATTCTTTCAACGTTTTTGGTAAATTATCCATCATCTCTCTTGGTGACTTAATCCCTGACACCCTAACGGAAAAAAGAGAACCTTCCTACACCCTTGTGGCTGAAATTGAGTCCCAGCTTGTGGTCATGGTCATCTTTTCCCTTCCATGCATTACTTTTCATTCTTACACCAATATCTTTCCAAGCCTCATCATCAATATACGTCTTGTACGCTCCCATGACCCTCTTCACCCTCATCCTGTCTTGCAACGAATCCCATTCCAGCTCTTTTTAAATGGCGTATATTTCACAGAGTTTTAAACGCAGACATAGATTTTTCAATAGATAGCGTAAGCTACGTGTACTTTGCGTAATTTTGTGCGTGAAAGGCGGTCAGTCGCGCAGTGTGCAGTAAATTTACGTCACTATTGAGTCGCGCGCGGCTTCTCGAGTCGCGTGTTCTTTTACAGTCGCGACGACTTCCAAGTCGCGGTCGCATCAGTGGGTATGGTTAATGACTTAACTGAATATATGAAAATCGCGCGCGGCCGGACTCCCGCGACTGGCCGCTTAGTGGAAATAGAGCCTTAGATGATGACGTCAAGGATAGAAATTAAAATTTGATAAAAGGATTGTTGAGGAGTAAATCAGATCTCAAAAATTAGAGCAAATTCCCTTAAGCAATAAGTGTAAATTGTAGCTTAAAGCCTAGGCAAGCATTAATTTTATAAACTTTAGTTTGTTGTCACACAGGCATAAGATTTGTGACGCAATTCTGTTAATCACAAATTTCTCTCAGAATAAGATTAACCAAGTAATATACACCAAAAGATAGGAAAAATATCAACAAATAATATGATCAAAAATCTTAGGGGAAGGATAAAGTTTTTAAAAGTTATAAGTAGAAATCATAAATTCTCTAGGGAATAGTGGAAAAACTATGAGATTTTATGTAAAAGTTGTCATGAGTAAAAAGAGGCAGAAAAATCGGGACCTTAACATATCCAAATTTCAAACAAATAGGAGTAACTTGGCAGGCTGGAAAAATGTTTCCTGTGAGATTTTCGTCAGCCATCTTCACCTCGCCTTGAGTCTAGTCGTGGAGAGCATCGAGTATGGACATGGGGAAGAAGCGGTTCAGTCCGCGCCCCACAGTGGTGATGGAAGGTCGGCTCTGACCTGCTCTCCGAACGGTGGCGGGTGGGGAGTGCCTAGAGCCGACGCATAGTGCGGCGGCGCGCCACCAGGGCGCACCACAGGAGCGGCCTCTCCAGCTCCTAACTGCTCCGGGCGCATCGTCTCAGTCCGCGCTCCTCAGAGGTGACGGAAGGTCGGGCAACTCGGGCTCTCCGAGCGGAGGAGAGCGCCAACAGAGCGAACCACGGGAGCAGCCTATGTGCACTGTAGCGTGCAGCTCCGACGTCCAGACACCGTCGCGCAGCGGCGGCGAGAGGTCAAACCCATGCAGTCCATCAAGTGGGAGCTGCTGGAGCCAATCGCCCATCGGCTCGGGGCGGCACGAGGGCACATGGGAGGGGCCGAATACATTTCCAGCGCAGATGACGGTTCATTACAATCGACACCTGGAAGCTACCGAAGCAGAAGCCACTCGGTTGAGTTAGCTGCCGCAGAGGAACAAGAATGGCAATATTGGCCAATCTTCTTTTACTGTAACTCAGACACAGAAAAATACGAAGTCCGATACGACCAACATCTACGAAGCTACTCGAGGAACTGCCTTGATGAAGACCTATATGTGCCCAAGGACTATCTGTGGATGGAGATGCGCGTAGAGATCTTCGACAAAATCTACCGATGGAGCCTTCCTGCCGGCATTATAGAAAATTTTTACCGGGTGCTCAGCGATCCAGCAAACGCAAAACTAGCCCTTCCATTGTAAGAAACGATTGAAGGAACGGATGAGAAGCACGCTCTGGCAGTGAAGATACTGTTTCCAACAGTCTTTGCCAAAGACTTCGATAAAAGAAATACATGGAAGACTTACGCCATAGACTACTTCCCCTGCAATCACCTGAATCGCCAAACACCAGCGAAGAAACATCAACAGGAACAATACTGGAAGCCCCAAGAGAACATGCAGAAGAAGAAGAAGCCCTGGAAGAGAGGCCTCCCCTACCAACTGTCAGCCATCAAGTCTCTGACTGGGAAACCATGTATGTAAATTTGCGGGACATGCCGACCAATCTCACGATCCTGCAGGATGAAGGCATCTTATACCGGCAGAAAAAACCCAACAAGTCAAGAGACAAGTCCAAGCCAAGACCAGAGGCTGATCAAGGATCAGCTCTGAAGAGGTCCAACGTGGTGCCTCGCAAAAACACCGATAAACAAAGAAAGGCATCTACAAGCGTCCAGCAATGCTACAGGTGCCAGAAATTCTTGCACTATGCCAAGGACTGCCGAAATGAAGAATGTTGTGTCCGCTGCGGTGAAAGACATAACATCAAGAACTGCAGTTGCTCCAGGGAGGCAGATCCAATATGCGCGAACTGCCGGGGAGTGCATTCGGAAGCATACGAAGGCTGTCCTGTTTGACGCAACCTAAGGAAAGCTATTGCCAATAAACAACACCCCAGAAGTTCCAAGATGACATCGGCACCAAACATCAAGGAGGGCAAACAAGAAGAAACTTACTGCAAGCAGGGCCAAAGCAGCTGTACCTTCAATCTCCCCTCTGACTACAGCCAACCTGTCACACGTCGTGGCAAGCCACTGGAACAAAACTGGGGGCTGTCTATGAGGAATCGCCAAGAGACAAGACGTGCCCACCAAGAAGTTGAAAGTTGCAGTGCAGAGTACCAAGATCATCACCATCACTGTCAATGCAGCAGAGCCAGCCAACTCCAGAAGACCCAGATCATCCAGCTGCTCACCAAATTAATTTTGACACTCATGCCCTAAAGAAAACCAATATCACCAAAACAAGGACACTGTCCACAGAATTCCAAATATGTCCACCAAATACTATAAAAATCATAATCCTTTCCCCTAAATATAATAATTGTAATAAAATGAGTCAATAAAGTTGTATTAAAAATAACATGTAACCCAAAGGCCGAAAAGAGTTACCGCTCTCCCGTGGCCCACCCCCGGCCTTCAGCTGGAGAACTGAAAGATTTAAAGAAATAATAATAATAAAAAAATATATTACATCACTGGACAGTTTTCAGCAGTAATCTGTCGTGGCCAGGCGTGTGTGTAATGTCTCCATAAGAACTTAAGGAAATCATCACCATACAGGTGATAGACTCTGGCATGGAGCATAGATTTTGGGACTTATAAAGTTCTCTTCAAGAAGTAACTTCACCTTTAACAATAACCAGTCTGTAGTAATCCTCATTAAATAGTTATGAAAGATTCTTCAGAGTGCGATTTCGAGTGAGTGGGTTATAGCGACCTGCTTCCTTCATCAAAGATTGTGTATGTCCGATGCCTTCCTTAGGTTTACTACTGATATTAGTTCATCAATAAGAAAATTTTTCAGAATATACTGTTTTCATCTAAAGTGGCTTTGATTTTTTGTGCAACCTTCTACTTGTTAGGTGTTAAAGGTTAATTTAATGGCTTGGTGGCTGATTTTGAAGAAACCATGCATCTTCAGTATAAGATTCGAGTATTATGAACTTTATCAGTAATAGTCAGAGCTATTTGACTAATCTGCATTTACCTGCAAACAATGTTATGTCACTAATGACTTCTATGTATTAAATTTGGTAATATAAAGTCTTGTTTTAATAATGTATGCTCTCTGGATTAAAAAGTTAGCATGAGATTTTTATTGACCTCCTACAATTTACATGAGATTTAGTAAGATTTTACTGGAACCCTACCCCCTATTTTGAGTTCATGTAATTAATGGATGCCCCCTTACGGCATACAATCAATGTACCACCAATATATGTCCCATTATTCAGTGCAGTTAAGTTTATAAGCAGTTTACAGTATTGGCAAGGTTCTCACTGGTTTCCATTCTGGGAACACTGATTATGGAGGATTTATTCTTGCCCCATCCTGGACTTGATACAGAATCACTAAACAAGGAACTAGAAAAAAAATATGTTTTGTTATGCCCCATCTTTCCTCTGCCATTGGTAAACTTTTGCTACCAAAACCCAAATGATGGACTAGGAATATTTACCTGAAATGCAGCTGGAGGATATGCCTACATAATTGCTAGGCATGACTGCAGATTCTACAATTTAGTGTATACCACCATTACAACTCAAACACTGCAATACTGAAGTTCTCTATAACCAGTTGTCAATGTCCAACAAAATAAGTACAATTATTTTCTAGAGCATCTTTCTTGATCAATACAAATAAAGTTTGTGCCCAATAAAAAATGATGGTGACTGTGTTCACATGCATGTAGTACATTTGTTCACCTAGGCTTTCACACTTAATGTCAGCTTTCCGGATGGTGCCGCATCTTCTTATTTACATTTTGGGTCTCATTTTGGAGACCTTCCTCAGAAACATATTGGCAATGCGATGTTTTAGGAAAAGAAACATTGTGTTGCCCAAAATACTCTGTGGAAGGCACCAAATGATGGACAAAATTTTAGTTATTAATGCAATGCATAAATCTTCTTTTGATGCACATAGATGGATGTAGTACATATTCACTAATGATCACCTAGAGTGTAGTGAAGAAAAATGGGCTTTCATTTAAACAGCCACAAATAAACTGACAGGTAGTTTTATGTAGTGTAACTTGACACACACTATTTTCCTGGTAGTTGACAGTAGGATACAGAAAAAGGTTTGTTATTGATGGTAGGATGTTAGGAAAGACATGTGCAAACATTTTATTTTGTGTTGTTTATAATAGTTCAGTTTAACTAGTTTCTTAATGAGTCAATTTCATCAATACTTTAGCTTGATAGCATTTTTCCCCAACAGGTTATAGCAATTATGTTTTCTAAAAAAGTACAAAATATGATGAATACGTTACTTATATCTGATTACTGATTTATTTAACAATACATGTACAAGCACAAACATTTGGGTCCATAGGAAATTTTTCTTGAGGATGCTGAATACAGTTTGTGTAGGCACAAACAGACAAACAGAGACAGAATCACTTGCAACAAAGTGCACATGAAGATATTTGGTCATCAGCATACACGAAATTAACATCAGTGACTCATTGCATCCTATGGTATCCTAATCACTCAAATATTTTTATCAGGAAGCAAATGTGAAGTAATTTTTATATAACAGCAAATACAACAGTTATTAATTACGAATAACACATATAATTTTGTCTTCAGGCTGTGTATGTGTGTGTGTGTGTTTAGGTGTGGAAGTGGTAGTAGTAATAGTAGTAGTAGTAAGAGAAGTAGTAGTACAGAAAGCAGCCTGTTAACTTGCTGTACAACTAGGAAGCAGACATACATATTACAGATAGAAACAAAATTGTTATTTATAACATTCTTGACAAATAATGTTAATACAAACATATTAATTACAGAACTATTTTTATTTGCTTATACAACTTTTTCTTTGGTTTTATTAGTATAGATGATAAATCTCATGGCCACAATATATATATATATATAACAAGAATAATCCTTCAGTTTGAGTGAAAACCACCCTCCTTCCAAAAGAATCCATAAATACTTGTAAGCAGTAAAATTATATTTAACATGAAACATTTCTTTTAAAAAATGAAAATACCAATTCAAATTCTTTTACACAAACACTTTTTCTAGTCTAGCAATAAATAAAAGAATATTTAAAAAATTAAAACTAATAGTCAAATCCTCTTCTTAATTAACAGTTTTATCACAGAATTAACAGATTGGCAACAATGACATCTACATATTTTCTATTATATTTTCTTATTATAAGTATTGTTATAAAATTAATAGTGCAACTGTCAGAATTTTATTGTGTGAAGCATATTTTCTCAACATGGAAGAATGGTTTCCACAATTTGTTTCTTTTTAAAATGTATAACACATAAGTCATATTAATGGCATTTATATTATAAAATAACAAACAACTGGTTAACATAAATACCAAGTAATTTGGAGAGTGATGAGGTGGAAGGATTCTGGAGGTGGAGATCTATGGTGAAAGTAAAGCATTTGATACACAATTTTGTTCTGTGCATTAAATATGCAAGTGGGCACTGCAGGAAAGAACAGCAGACTGACTACACGAGAATATGAACTCTATGTTTTAAACTTTTCCTTCCCTATCTGGTGAATCTTTACCCTTCCCCCAAAATTGATCAAATCTGGTCCGGGCCTTCTCCAACACATCAGATGCAAGTGAACGGCCTGAAGATGGAGACACAATTGGCACTGAAGGCTCCACAACACTGGTGTCTTCAGTTCCAAGGCATTTTATTTGTGTCTCATCAGTGCTTGAGTCTTCAAGTCCATTGACTGTTTCATCCTTATCTCTACAATGGATCTCCGATGTCTCTGGATTCCAGCCTAAGTGACATATGGAATTTCATTCAGTTTCTTACATAATAAAGCAAATAATAAATTGTGAATCATACAGTTGGCTGGGAGACCCATAGGAGTAGTTTGGCAACCAAGTGACACAGTTCAATTTACTGCTTTCCAGCTTGGTTGTAGCTGCATCTACAGCTTAACGTGAAATCCAAACCTCAGACTGTCCCAGCATACTCATATGAACAAAGCAAAGCTTGTAAAAATTCCTGTTTCCACCAGGTTTTGAACCCAGGACCTTGAGTTATAGGAGCAAGCATCTTAACCACTCAGTTACCAGAATGTCTAAAATAATAAAATTTTTGGAAAAATTCTTAAAGGTAACCTCCAAAAAAATCTTATTTTCATTCTAATATAGTTTCAATTCACTCAGTAGATGTAAAGTAAATAAAAGTTGGTAAAACAAAAACCCTGCAAGGCTACATAAACATTCTAAAATCAACTATGGAAACAGGGGACTTAATATGTTAAAGCATTCAACCAGTGCTCATTCTATTGTCACATGAGTTAATTGATATTATCTTCTGCAAGGAACTGTACAGCTTTTTTGGTCAGTGTAATTATTAAATCTCTCCCTAATAAATCATTTGCGGAACGGGATCAGCTTGGTTGTCAATTTTATCACACCTACTACTAATGTTAGAAATTAGGTGTGTTGTGAAACACTGTAAATCATTTTAATAGTAATCACATATGAGGGATCAATGCTAACATAGTGTGAATGTTATTTGTAATATTTCCTACACATTAGAGACTTAAATTATGTGTTTTTCAAATTTATTGCCAATTTGTATTTTAACATTTGTTTCAAACAGTTCAAAATTGGAAGCTAGTGAAGTAATGAATCTATACATTCAAGAGCAATTACCAATGTTCCTAGCTGTTTGAGGAATTTCTAAAGAGAAAGTTTATTAAGAAAAACACAACAGTAAAAAATACTTTGAGAGTCATCTTAATCATGTGAGAGGATATATGACACACTCTGTGATCTGCTGTATGAATATCTTTAGAATCAAATGGTCAAATCTGGAAAAGGGAACTGTAGACTGAATAAATAATAATTTGTCTAAAAGAAAACACAAAGTGAGTGAGGGGAGGGAAGGGAAAATTCAACTATAAAAGCGCAGAAAATAATTATAACACATAAACTAAAGAAAACAGTAGTGAAAAAACAAATTGCAGTAATTACATATATGAAAAATAGTAAAATAAAACAAATTTGTGAGTTTTGCTGTAGAGGTGAAGCAAAAAGGAAGGCTACAGTCATATACTGAAGCCAGGGATGCATCTGGAATACAGGAGATATTTGTCAGCCAGTTCCCATTTATCAAGTTCACTAGATTGGTGGTCTCAGGGAGAACTTATTAGAAACTGAGTTTCTTAAAGTGGTAGGAAATGGCGAAAGCAGCATCTTGAGTGCCTAACTGTTACATATAAACATTTACCTATAATCATTCATCCTGATGAACAGCTGATTGATAGTGAGGCCAACATGACAAGGAGGTATAGGAGAAATGATCTGCAGGTGGTTTTGCACTGAAAGAGTTTCTCTTCTGTTTTGGGGTCGGAGTAATCTGTACATGTCAGGCTCAAGCAGCTAATTTTTTCCCCCCATATTCTATAAGGAAAAGACCTGGGTGGTTTGGCATGGTTTAGCCACTATATCTCATTAAGAATGAGAGGTCTACGTGTAGCATACGTGGGAAAAGTGGGAAAGATGTTTGTGAATAAATGAGAAACATTTTTAGGTAAGAATGAAGCACATAATATCTGTTATAAAGAGTCTGGTTATTTTGATATCAGAATAGAATTTTAGGCGGTGTAGTGTCATACTTATGGCAATCTTAGCTAGTTCTTACATTGAAAATTTGTCATAGGCCAGGTTGGGGGGGGGGGGGGGAGGGGTAGTTTTAAGATACAAGTACTTGTACAAATTTGTGGATAAGGTATTTTTAGTTTGATCCGAGGAAACCAGCTGGAACTGCTAAGCAGCATAGAAGTGGACTAGAGTTGTCAGAAGATATTTATGCAGGTTTATGGTATGATATGGACACAAGTTAAACATACACCATTTTAGAACTGGGATATCTACACTAGGGTTGTAACGAAGGTCATCTATGCAGATGCAGATATGGAGATTCAGCATGTGACCTCCACTGAAGCAGAAGTTGAGCAGAAGCAAAAGGGGAAAAATAAATTTATAATTATGTAGAACTTAATGTATTGATTAATAATAAAATTAAAATCAACCAAAGTATATTTTTGATCATAAACTCTAGATTTTCCACAAGCTTCATCTATTTCCAGTTGATGCCACAGGTTTGATTTTTTTTTATCTTTCAACAAAAAAAGAAATGTACAATGATTTTAAAAGTTGATTAAAGTAGATACTTCATTATGGATGTGCCAACAAAATAATCTTTGTCATATGAACTTGCAGAGTTCGTGGCTAGACTAATTCTAGTGACATGCACAAGGTTTGCCACTGCACATCACCATTTGCCTTTCCACTGCTCTTGCTGTACTGTGCAAGATCACACTTGCAATTTGTCACTTCTAACATCACCATATAGTTCACTGTTACTCTTATTACAGGATCATGTGATAAAAACAACCACAGTGTTTTAGCAAAGTGGCAATAGGCCAAATTTTGTATAAAGAGAAATATATATGTATAATGTGAACAAAAACCTCTGTAATACCTAAAATTTAAAACTTGTGGAGGTGGAAGTGGAGGTATGATTTCATGGAGAAGTTCCACCCTTGCAGATGTGGAGGTGAAGCTCTATTACACCCCTAATCTGCACCAATGATGGTGATGTGGGGATGATAGTATATTCAGTTTAAGTTCAGGGGGCAGTTGCTATTGAGAGAATTGAAGAATTCAGGGAGACTGTGTCCAGATCATCATTATATCTGATTGAGGCCTTCATCAAAAATTATTTCCATTCTGCCTCAAAAGAGGTTAGCATGTGAAGAGGCCGTAAAAGTGCCCATGGCTGTGATGCACATCTGATTGTAAGTTTATATCTGAAAGAATTTTATATCTGAAAGAAGTTTATATTTGAAAGAAGAAAAACCATTAGATGGTTTGAAGTGAGCCATGGATTATGAGGAAGGTGTGTATTGGGTATGAAAATGAAGGAAGTGTTCCATGGCACAAAAGCCACAATTGGAAAAAACTATATTTATATTTTTGGTGTGAAATCAAATAATAAAATTACCAAAACAAATACCTAGTTGGTTATCTCGCATAAAGGTATCAATGTTATAACCATGTCCCCTGGCTCCACTACCTGTTGCGGAGATGGACAGGTTTACAATACTAGAATAAATGCTCAATTGTAAAAACAGAAAGTTACCTTATCTCTTGAGAAAGCAGTCAATTCTTTTTAGATTAGTGATAAATCAATAGACTCATTTCTGTTACAAAAAGCTTCAAGTCAATGCTAGGTCTACAAAGTTATTTTCAGTTTTACACAACAATATTAAGCTCATCACACAGCTGTCATATCTAAAAAATTAATATGAGTTGGTACTTTGTTACACGTATGTTGTATCATTTTGTTTTCACTGGCAAACTTGTATAAATACAACAGTTCTCAACTAATCATTTTATCTTTTCTTCAGTCATTTTGTATCTCTAGTGATGTAACTGGATAAAGTTTGAGTACCAACTAATATCAGAGTCAGTGAAATTAATTGTGTCCTTTGCAAAAGATAGAGGCGTTTTTTTTTAAGAAGTCCTGTGCAATTTTCAATTGTAGGCATTACACACAGCTATCTCTCAAATGAAATGTTAAGTCAGTTTTTTTACTATTTGGTGGCTCGCCATGAACTATATGTCAAGTTAACCATTGTTTGCTAGGTTTTAAGAAATATATTTTCATAGTGAAGTCTTCTGTCCACTGTCATTTTAGATTTTCAACTTTGTAGTATATAACTAACTGCCTGTTCTTAGACATTAAAGTCATTTTTGCATGGGTTAGTATTGTCAAATAGTCTTGAAAATATTGAGTTCTATGAGATTTCCTGCTGTACAATGCTACAACCTTTGAAATGGCTTTTAAAAATTATCATTAATTGTCCTTTCATTATTGTACAGATCACTATGAACTGTAAGTAGTTGGTTAGCATGTTCTTGATTGCACAGTTTATCACACAGACTTCTAGTAAACATTTCCGCACATAGTTAATTGGCCCTTGAAAAATCATTCTGCCATAAAATATTTAATTGGTTCTTATGTTTCCTAAAAATCCTTGTTTCTATGCAGATAAAAATCTTGTATCACTACCTGTTTACAAATCTCTTGAGCTTTTGTTATTGCTTGTATTGTTCTGTTTATGAAATGTATACTTTTTATGATGCAGGGTCAGATTATCCTTGCATTTAGCCAATAAAATTCATTTTACTTGCCTAAGGGTTACTATATCAAACTGATATCAAAAATTAAAATATGAGTTAAAGAATATTAATGTTCTTCCAAATTATGACCTTATAATGTTTAAATCCAAATTCTAATATATAACTACAGGTAAAAAATGTAATGGATTTTATGACTAACACTGTAAAACAAAGTTTTATGAGTTATCAAACTGTGAGGATGAAGAAAGAAAACCAACATTCTCTTTAACTGAAATCAAGATAATGTTTTTCCCTTTATGTACAAAGTAATCAGAAGTTGAAGCAAGAATTGGAAAGGAATTGTGTGTTTGTGTGTGCATTTATGTGTTAGTGCTGAATAGTGTTTTGCAGTAGAAACTCCACCAAAATTATGTAGTAATAATTTGTAATGTCAACAACATAACAACAAGTGTAATGATACCACAGAAAAAAAAACCTTTATTTGAATACAATGAAAATAAATCGCTGGAGTTAAGGGGGAAAAAATTACTTCTTTGCTGACAGCTTACCTGCTGACAATGGCTGTTCCTGCTCAGCAAGCTCTGGAGGGGCTGATTGTGGGGCTGGAGGTGGCACTGCAGGTGGAGTCCAAGCTTTCACTTCACTGTGTGGTCTGTTTATAAGTTCACCTGCCAACAATATTTATTAATGTGTGATATCTTGTGCTAATTTTTTTAGCTTTCGAAAATACAGTATTTGTTACAATGACAAAAAATTAATAGAAAAAGTTGTATTTCTGTTGGTGAGAAATGAAATTTTTTTAATGCTCATACTTAAACAATCTGCATTGTACAGGTATATTTTTCTTTGACAAGAAAATAATTAAGTGGCATTATTTTGTTGCAGAAAAAATATATATATATATATATATTTTTTTTTGCTGTCGTCACTCTTTAGACTGGTTTGATGCAATCCTCCATCCCTTCCTATCCTGTGCTAACCTCTTCATTTCTACATATCCCTTACAATCCACGTCCTCAATTATCTGCTTCATATATTCTAATCTCTGTCTTCCTCTACAGTTCGTACCTTCAACTGTTCCCTCAACTAACAAATTAACCAATCCAGCATGTCTCAAAATATGACCTACCAGCCTGTCTCTTCTTCCTGTAAGCTTCTTCCATAAACTTCTTTTCTCACCCATCATTTCCAAAACTCGTTCATTTCTTCCTTTGTCTGTCCACCTAATTTTCAGCATTCTTCTGTAGCACCACATTTCAAATGCTTCAAGTTTATTTCTTTCCGGTATTCCTAAAGTCCATGTTTCGCTACCGTAAAGTGTTGTGCACCACACATAAAGTTTTAAGAAGTTCTTTCTAACTCCTAGATCAATATTTGAAACTAAAAGGTTTCTCTTTTTCATGAAGGCTCTTTTTGCTAGTGCTATTCTGCTGTTTAACACTTTCGGGACCGAGCCCGAGCATAGCTCGGGCAACAAAACTGTTTTGAAAAGACCGCGCCCGAGCATAGCTCGGGCGACTGTTTCTCGGGACTCACATGCCTGTTTCTCACTCGGAAGCGGCCGGCTAATGTAATAGTGCTGCGTGTAACATCTGTCTATATTCTCCTTGACTGGTGCTGCCCTCTCTGATGTGCTTATGGAATCATTTCGAAAGAAACAGTAAGCGGTGCCAGACAGCTTCAGCTGCGCCATTGTGTATTTGCGTCGTCACGAGTTTTACAAGTTCTTGTTTGTTCCTCGCAAATATGTCACGATTTTTGAGTGAACAAGAAATTTTAGGTAGAAAGGAAACGATTTGGTGGTGTCCTGACTGTAATATACCTCTCTGTATGCCAGAATGCTTCAAAATCTTCCACATTGAAGCCAAATACCTGTGAAATTATACTAAAAACTGAAAACGCAATTTTTCTGTGAAACAAAAATGATACCTTTTGTGTTTGTCAATAACATTGTTGTTACCAACTAAAAAAATTAAAATAAACATGTAAAACCAACCTTGAAGATTGTTCTTTTATTATATGAAATTCTATTTGAAATATGTCAAATACAAACATGTCAGTGACATTTTAAAGAATGCCATAAATGGCTGGTTTTCTGGGCCAGGAATGTACCTATGCTGCTGGTCCCGAAAGTGTTAACATCATTCCTGCTTCGGCCATCGGTTGTAATTTTGCTTCCCAAGTAACAGAACTCACTCACTTCTCCTATTGCATCAGATCCTATTTTTATATTTAATCTGCTAGTATTGGTGTCATTTCTGCTACATTTCATCACTTTTGTTTTACTTTGATTTATATTCAGTCCAAAATCTTCCTTCAGTATTTTGTTCATGCCATTCAATAACTTCTCAATATCCTCAGCCCTCTCTGCTAATAAGACAATGTCGTCAGCAAATCGTAGCATACTGATTTTTTCTCCCTGAAAACTTATGCCACATGGAAATTTTTCTTTGACTTTCTTTATTGCTTCTTCTACATACAAGTTGAATATTAACGGGGATAGACTACAACCTTGTCTCACACCCTTTTTAACTGATGCATGTCTCTCGTGATTCTCTACTTTTATCACAGCCACTTGATTCTTATATAGTTTATAGAGGATTCTTCTATCTCGATACTTTAGACCTGACTTCTTTAGAATTTTGAACATCTTGTCCCACCTAACATTATCAAAAGCTTCAGAAAAAATAACACATTGATTAATAAGAGATCTGACTTTTAACAGATCACATTGCTCCATTTTAAATGTTTTTCAAAAATATAGTAAGTAATTACATATGGAATCTTACATGATGGATGTCAGTGAAATATTTTATTTGTTTTTACATGCACCATTAACAATTAATACTAATAGTGATGTTTCTCATCACCAGTAAAATAGTTCAAGAAGCTCTGAAGACATGTTAAAA
>JARYHS010015080.1:0-13312 GCA_031002005.1 Vandiemenella viatica
TTTCCTACATTAGCAACTATCCCTGACACGTTAGATCAAACGAACGGTGTTAAATGCATTAAAAATTATTTCTGGAAATATAGCACCTTTATTCTTCCTCTTACACAACGGGCGCGGCCGGCTCACGCGCCCGCCGACTCCCGGGCTCTCACGCGCTCAAAACCCAGCTACTGTTTTCTATGTTACTAGTAGAGTAATACACATAACTGTATATGTTTATACACCGATGTACTCAGGAATATATGAGCTACAACATTCATTCGAAGCATTTTTTCATTTGGTGACGAATAAAAATATGTTGTTTTTTTTTAAAAAACGTAGATAGGTGGCAAAAAAATATTGTTTTTTTTTTTACAACATTTCGTTAATTTACGGGAAAACTGCTGCACATATCATAAATTATGTTATTATAAAAGTTTTAGAATATTTATCAGGGAATAAAACTGTAAGTAATGTAACCTTAATAAACTTTTTGTTAAAAAGTTATATGCCATTGCGTAAAACTCTACATTTTAAACTTAAAGGGGGGTAGGGGGGGAAGCTCCATTGGAATTTTCGGGGACTTTCGGAAAAATGTCTCTCTAATAGTGATCTACTACTGGGAGAAAATTCAGCTTTACCAGAGAAAGTTCCGACATTCACTGTTTTTGGCCCTTTATTGACTGGGCTAAGTTGTCGGTGTACCAAACCTAGATACACTACTGTGCGACCCTTGACTAACACATGAATATTTCAATATTTACTATTCCCTCTAATTTCAAGTACTTGGAAGTCGTTTCTTCGGGAATGGTGTTGTGACTGTTTCATTTTATTGGAATCCTCTATCAGTTCATTAACTGAACAGGAAATATGCTCGACCTTTGAATCAGTTGTGCCGTGTGTTCTTCCGACTTATCCTTTATTGTATGAATGAAATCATATAGTTTCCCCTTGTTCAAGCAGTCAATGACAGTTTGTCAATGACAGGTTCCGTTGCGTCTAATCGTTTACGGGTTTCTGTATTAATTTCCCGGGTTCTGTAATACTTTCCATTAATGTTTGGCATGTGCTTGTGAGGTGCCCTGTAACTCGTGTTAAGCTGGATATCTCCGACTGTATGTTTCCCGCAACACCCCGCAGGGGCCTGGTACGCAAGTGCCAGGTACGGGTTTGGCGAACCCGCGGTGCCCGAGCTGGAAACTTGTGAGCGTCGCAAGTTTCCCACACCGTAAACTCCTACAATGCTTCAACGAACACCGTAGGGCGTGGCGGTGGAACGTTGTGTGTGCCTAGGAGAACGGGGATCCTGGCTTCATCGCCCGCATCGCGAGGACGGTAAAAACCTCTATAAAAAAACCCTTAACCTCAAGGTCGGATACGTGCCGAGGAGGTGCATGGGTGAGAGGCAGATCACTCGCTAACGTACAACCTCAGGGGCACCTGCGCACCCCTGTTGTATAAGCACTTCTTTTTTAAATTGGTTATACTCGTGGGACCAATATGAAGCCTACACTAACCAAAAAACCCTGCGGTTCGGGTGTGCCGCAGTATAATAAAAATACACCCACTTCAAAGAAGCGGGCAAGGGCTGACAGCCCCCCTTCTGAAGTGGACCCCGCAGGGGCCTGGTACGCAAGTGCCAGGTACGGGTTTGGCGAACCCGCGGTGCCCGAGCTGGAAACTTGTGAGCGCCGCAAGTTTCCCACACCGTAAACTCCTACCATGCTTCAACGACCACCGTAGGGCGTGGCGGTGGAACGTTGTGTGCCTAGGAGAACGGGGATCTTGGCTTAATTGCCTGGATCGCGAGGACGGTAAAAACCTCTATAAAAAACCCCTCAACCTCAAGGTGAGTAACGTGCCGAGGAGGTGGATGGGTGGTGAGGCAAACCACCCGCTAGCGTACAACCTCAGGGGCACCTGCCGCACCCCTGTTGTATTGGGCTTGGTGGCGTGATGCGGGGGCTCCACGTCACTCGACGTTTAGTTCCTCCGAACTCGTGGGACCAAAACGAGTGTTAATTCCAATCCTAACCCCTCCTCCTGCGGCTTGGGCAAACCGCAGGGGTTATGTCACTCTAACGCCCAGAAAAGAGGTGGTGGTAAGCGGGCGAGGGTTGAAAGCCCTCCTCATGACAATGTGTGTAACAGGAAGGATTATATTGTTGACAATGCCTTCGTCATAATGAGTAGGGTGGAGGGATCTTTTGAAAAGATCTCTCCATTCTATATACAAAAAGGTCTTGAGGGTATTGCGGGTACCCTAAAATCCGTCAAAAAGCTGAGGAACGGGACCCTGCTGTTAGAAACATCTACTAACAAGCAGGCTGTCCTCCTCCTTAAGTGCGAGAAGCTCGGTGAGTTCGCAGTGAAATGCGAACTCCACAAAACCCTGAACTCAAGTAAAGGCGTGGTCACCTGCCGCGACCTAATTGACGTTACTACCGAGGAACTCCTTAAGGAGTGGTCAACAGAGCATGTGGTCGAGGTTCGTCAGATCACACGAAGGGTTAACGGCAGTCTTGAGAAGACAGCCACCTTCGTCCTGACGTTCGACACTCCAACGTTGCCCAAAGCCATCAAAGCTGGCTATTTGAACTTGAATATCCGTCCGTATGTCCCGGAACCTATGCGCTGTTTTAAGTGCCAACGTTTCGGGCATACGACGGCGACGTGTAAGGGCAACCCCACCTGTGGGAAATGTGGAAAGGGCGCACATGAGCCAGGCACAAATTGTACTCTCCCACAGGTGTGTGTACACTGCTCTGGGTCTCATCCAGCCTGGAGCAGGGAGTGTCGAGTGTACCTTGAAGAGAAGAAGGTACAGGAGTTGAAAACAAAGGAACGACTATCTTATGGCGAAGCGAAGAAGAGGTTTAAGGCGCTTGCCCCCTGCCTTCGCTACAAGCTTCGCCAAAACCTTGTCAACTCCCGTCAGGAAAGAGAGTGTTGCAACACAGACGTCCTTTGCAGACATGGGCACAAGTACAACGTGCTCATGTCAATGCAAATGCGGCGCGAGTGTAACCAAGGTCATTACACCGAAGACCGTGGATGTTGGTAGCAACACCTCTGCATCCTCGACCACAAAGACAGCAGGTTCAATGGTTCCACCAGCAAAAGCACAGTCATCCGCTACTGCAATGGGTCCCTCTGCAACAGCAGAAGCGGTACCCACAGCAGAAACTGCATCTGAACAGTTGATGTAACGGCAACGTCATCTGCCAGTAGCGGATGGCAAACAGTGCAGAAGGTTAGGGGTCCGAAATTTAAGCACACGGACCCCACCTTGTTTGTGAAATCCCCTCCAACTTCTCCTCCCAGATCCCCCTCTGGAAAGGAGAAGAAGGGGAAAGGGCCTCGGAGGAAGAAAAGCCCGCAACACTCCGAGGCCTTGCAACGAGAGTCGTCTTCAGATAATGAAGACGACTTAATGCTGGTGGACGAACCTGGTTCCGTTCCTCAGCAGTCACGGGACGATGACCCACCCGACCCGGGGCGGGTGAGGTTGAATAGGTGAGATGGCTCCCATACTACAATGGAACGTAAATGGCTTTCAGGCTCACAAAGAGGAAGTCCAACTCTTAGCACGGTCTAATCCATTGTGTCTCTGTTTACAGGAGACACACTTTAGACCAAACCACCATCCTGTGCTAAGAGGTTATGACATCTATAGAAAGGACGATACCGAGGGTGATCGAGCGAAGGGCGGAGTGGCCGTGTTTGTCCGAAACACTGTCCACTCCGAACCTGTTGCTCTCACCTCTCATCTACAAGCAGTGGCAGTGAGGATACACGGTCCCACTAAACTGACCGTATGCTCCATTTATCTGCCACCTAATGCGCCCGTCGAGTATGACGACCTACTCGACATTCTGCGGCAGCTCACTCGGCCATTCCTCCTCTTAGGAGACTTCAACGCACACAGTGCGTTGTGGGGCTCAAACACCGATTGCCCCAGAGGCCGAGTGGTTGGCAGATTAATGGAGCAAGAGGAAATATGCATCCTCAATACTGGCGAAATGACCCACTTTACCACTGCTTCCGGATCGTCCTCTGCCATCGACCTTTCATTGTGCTCCCCCTCAATCGCGGACTCCGTGCATTGGGAGGTGGATCGCGACCTTCATGGAAGCGACCACTTCCCAATATGGATGCACGTAGAGTTTGAACGCGGAGGAGGGAATAACCGACGCAAATGGAACGTCAGCAAAGCAGATTGGCAACTATACCGCCGCTCCATTACTCTTAAAGAGTATTACGATGTTGTGGAGAAGGTGAATCACTTTACTGAAGTGATTCACCAGGCAGCTGACGTCTCCATGCCTAAAAGCTCCGGAACGCTGCGAAGGACGCCCGTACCCTGGTGGAGCGATGAATGTCGCTCCGCCATTCAGGGTCGTAGACGGGCGTTGCGTCGTTTTAGGTTGCACCCAACTTCAGACAAACCTGGCAGCGTTCCGTATTGAGAGAGCAAAGGCGCGTCGTGTTTATTAAGGAAAGCAAGAAAAGGTCATGGCAGACCTTTGTGAGCACAATAAATCGTTCCACACCATCAGCCAAAGTATGGGAGTCGATCCGCCGTATATCTGGAAGGTACTCCCGCCCACCAGTATCTGGATTACTGGATCAAGGACTTGTAATTACCGATGAACGAAGCATAGCGCAGCTGATGGCGGAGAATTTCGCTGCCATCACTTCATCTGCCAGTTTCGATCCCCGATTCCAGCAACGAAGGGTTGCTGCCGAGTGACGTGTGCTGTGTTTCGATTCGTCGGATACAGAGGCCTACAACATGCCATTCACATTTGGGAGCTCGAGTCTGCACTGAATAGCGCAAAAGACACTGCTCCAGGGCCTGATCTGATCCAGTACCAGATGCTGAGCATCTTAATAATTGATGCTAAAGAGTACCTTCTGGATATTTTTAATGATATTTGGACCGGTGGACACTTCCCCGACTCGTGGAAAGAAGCAACGCTCATCCCTATTTTAAAACCTGGAAAGGACAAATTGTTGCCAGGTAGTTATCGTAGTATCTGCCCTTGACTAAGCTGCGTGGGTAAGACACTGGAGAGGATGGTGAATCGCCGCCTCGTCTGGTGTCTGGAATCCCAGAAACCTTCTGAGCCGCTTTCAGTGTGGATTCAGGAAGTTCCGTTCCACCTTGGACAACCTGATCCTCCTGGAGGCGGCAATACAAGGATGCATTCATTCGCAGCCAACATCGTTGTGGGTGTTCTTTTTCGATCTCGAGAAGGCCTACGATACTACCTGGCGGCATGTTATTTTAAAAGCAGTTACACGAATGGGGTTTTAAGGGTAACCTGTCCCGTTTTTTAAAATCATTTTTATCTGGTCGTTGCTTCCGGTATCGAGTTGGTAGGTGAAGTGTCCTGATCTTTTTATTCAGGAAAACGGTGTTCCTCAGGGGTCAGTTTTAAGCGTGACTCTTTTCGCTATTGCGATAAATAGCATTTTAAGTGTTATAAGGAGACCTATAGGGTGTTCCTTATATGTGGACGATTTTTTAATATTTATTGCTTCATCCAGTCTGAGAAGCGCTGAGCGGCAGTTGCAACTCACGCTGAACAGGCTGGATGAATGGTCAGTGCACACCGGTTTTCGTTTCTCTGCCGAGAAAACCCGGTGTGTACTTTTTAGTCGTAGTAGGACTCTTTTACCAGAGCCTCACCTTACCTTGAGGAACACCGTTTTACGTTTTACTGACACTGTTCGGTTTCTGGGCCTCATTTTAGACACTAGGCTAACCTGGCTGCCACATCTTAAAGATGTGAAAGCCAGGGCCTCTAAAGCTCTAAATGTTTTAAAATGTCTGTGTGGCAGGTCATGGGGCGCTGACCGCTCCTGCCTGCTACAATTTTACAGAGCCTTTGTACGGTCGCGGCTGGAATACGGTTGTATCGTGTATGGTTCGGCACGGGACAGTTATCTCCGTATACTAGATAGTGTCCACCATGCTGAAATTCGGCTCGCCACGGGTGCATATCGCACCAGCCCTATTGTCAGCATTTGTGCTGACTCGGGCGAGCCGCCGCTCACCATCCGCCGGCAACTCCTCATGGTGCGACACTACCTTCATGTTGCCATAACACCTGGCAGTCCCATGTACGACATAGTTCTACACCCCAACCACGAGCGGCTCTATGCCAACCGGCATAGAGCTACTAAACCGTTCAGCTACCGTACAAGGGCTATTTTAGAACAATATGGATTAGAGCTTCCATTTTTTATCACCAGGGTTGGAGTAAATCTCCTCCCTGGCTTTTAAAGAGGCCCAGAATAATTTTAGACCTGTGTCGGTACAACAAACTGTGTACCGCTGACAGTGTTTTTAATAATGTTTTTAGAGACGTTCTAAATGAGCATCACATTTTTACCCCGGTGTATACGGATGGGTCTAAGCAGGCTGACGGAGTTGGCTGCTCCGTCGTGTTCCCTCGAGCGACTTACACATACAAACTTAATGGCAGGTGCAGCGTTTATATCGCCGAGTGCTACGCCGTGCTAAAGTCGCTCCAGCATATGAAAGTAAATCGCGATAAGTGTTTCATCATATGCTGTGATTCCCTGAGCTGTATCCTGGCCATAGGAAACATGTATCCAGTAGATCGTCTAGTCCAGGACATCCAGGACGCCCTCCTTTCCCTCCAATCTCGTGGAAAGGAGGTATTATTCTGCTGGGTACCGGGCCATGTGGGAATCAGGGGGAACGAGGCAGCTGATGTTGCTGCCAAGTCAGCCTGCGACAAGGTCAGAACCGACTTTGAACCGGTCCCAAAGTCAGACCTTGCCTCGGCGGTGAAGAGATTTGTTTTTGATTTTTGGCAGAGGCAGTGGCTGGAAGTTGAGCATAACAAGCTCCGGCTGGTCAAACCGACCGTTCAGCCGTGGAGCAGCTCCTTCCAGCGGGCGAGGAGGGATGAGGTTCTCCTTACTCGCCTCCGTATAGGACACTGTCCTCTAACTCATAGTTTCCTTCTCCGCCGAGAGGACCCTCCGGAATGTGATGCTTGTGGCGTACCTTTAACGGTACGCCACATTTTAATTGATTGTGTTTTATTTATTGACTTAAGGGCAGACGTTGGCTTAGCCAACGATCTGTCCCTTATTTTAAACGATGACGGTGACAACGTGGCTAAGGTTTTAAAGTTTTGTTGCTTGGCCGGTCTTGTCCCAAAAATTTTGGGCAGATCGGCCTAGGTTTTAGATTGGATTGGTGGCCTTTTACAACCACCAATCCAAGTACTTTTTTAACTTGTGACACTGCTTATATGGCTGGCCCTTTTACAGCCAGCCAGCTAACTTGTTTTTTAAACTGGTTGGCCCTTTTACAGCCAACCTGTTATGTATGTAGTTTTATATTTTATTGCCTTGTCTCAGTTTTATATCTTATGTTGCCGTCTGTGTGGCCGATCTCTTTACAGTCGGCCACACAGACGGCAATTTTGCCACGTTGTCACTCCTGGTTGTTGCTAGGGCGCTAATGACCCCGTCGTCGACGCGCCCTAAAAAACCTAATAACAACAACAACAACAACAATCCCGCAACACCTTTAATTCCCCATTGATTTTGTGTTGAAACCCGGACAAATTTTCCTCTAAATTTCTATAGTGATCATCTTGTCTTTTCTCCATTGAATCAATTCTCCCAATTGTGACATTAATTTGTTTCGACAAATGATCGATAAGGTCTTTCTGTCCCTTACTGATATCTGCCTTTCATTTTACCTGTTCTTCTTTCAGACGCGTCGTTATATTTAGCAATATATTGAAGTCTATTGGTGGTTGAGTCTCCGTGGTTGGTATGTGTATTTGAAATTCTCTTGCAGTAGGTTGATATGTAGTTTGATCGATTTCCCCTCCCGCGTTACTATTGTTCGGCAAATTTTCAAGTTCCATCGCCCCCTGATCAATAGTGGAATTTGAACCGAACCCCTGACTATCCATAGCAGTTGTGTTATCTACTGGTTCTTCGCTGTTTTTGAAACTACTTGGATTTTCGGCTGTTTCATTGCTCGAATTCATATTTTACATATTATCACCCAACTTAATCCTGATCTTAGAATCATAAACTACTAAACTAACGGCTGAACTGAAAATAAATTCCCATCGATAAATTGAACTTCTTTCGTTTGCACAAACTCCTACGTCCAGAAATTTTTATTCAAATTTAGTCCCGCAGGGGCCTGGTACGCAAGTGCCAGGTACGGTTTGGCGAACCCGCGGTGCCCGAGCTGGAAACTTGTGAGCGCCGCAAGTTTCCCACACCGTAACCTCCTACCATGTTTCAACGACCACCGCAGGGCGTTTCAGTTGAACGTTGTGTGCCTAGGAGAACGGGGATCTTGGCTTCATCGCCCGGATTGCGAGGACGGAACAAGCCTCTATATAAAAAAAAAACCTCAACATCAACGTCAGACACAGGCAGAGGAGGCAATGGGTGATGAGGGAAATCACTCGCTAGCGTGCAACCTCAGGGGCACTTGCGCACCCCTGTTGTATTAGCATTTCCTTTTAAATTGGTAATACTCGTGGGACCAAAATTAAGACTCACAAGAAAACAAAACCAAACTGCGGTACGGGTGTGCCGTAGGCTAATATAAATACACCCAGTTCAAAGAAACGTGTGAGGGTTGCTAGCCCCCGCACCTGATTCCTTATGGCGAAGCAAAGAAGAAGGCCAAGTTCCTTGCCGCCCCAATATTTGCAACTAGTTTTGGTAAGATGGCTTCAGCTCTCGTCAGGAAACAAAGCGTTGCTACCCAGACGTTCGTTGCAGACATGGGCACAAGTACTATATTCTCGTGTCAGTGCAAATGCGGAGCTAAACCCGCTAAGGTCATAACCGCGGACGTCGGTAGCAACACGTCTGCAACCTCGATCACACCAGCAGCAGTGAAACAGGACCCACCAGCAGTAGCAGTGAAATTACCAGCACCTCCAATACCACCACGTGCCGCGAAAGAAGTGGCACTACCAACATAACTGGAGGCGACCCCAAGACACGTGGTCCTAGGTTTAGTCTAACGGACGCGATTCAGTTCGTTAAATCTCCCTCTTCGTCCCCTCCCAGATCACCTCGTAAAAGGGAGAAAAGGGTAAGGAGAGCGAGTAAGAAGAAGGTCAAGGAGGTAGTCGATGAGGACAATGAGTCGGATACGTCAGACGATTCGGAAACAGAGGAAACTGCAATGCTGGTGGACGAGCCTGATCCCGTTCCTCAGCGGGCAGTGACCAACGACCCACCAGAACCGAGGCGGGTGAAACCAAACAGGTAGGATGTGCCTAAAATCTTAGGCACATCGGCTTAGTTTTATGACGGACGGGTGACCTCTTTTCAGCCACCCATCCATATACATTTTTTTAATTTTTTATATTGTTAAAATTCATGTGTCTCTGGCCAATATACAGCCAGCAAGACATGTAGTGTTTTTAATCCTCTTTTGAACCTGTTTGGTCCCTTTACAGCGTTCCAGGTGTTGTACGGTTTTAAGTCCTGTTGGCGGCTTTAAAGCCACTTCTGATTTTATGGCGTTAACTGTTGTATTTTATAACTTGCCGACCCATTTACAGCCTGCCAGTTAGTTTGTTCTAATTCTCGTGTCTGCTGGACTGGCCCCTTTATTGTCAGCCAGCCAATGTTTGTCTCTGTTTTGTGTTTGGCCCTTCTACAGCCATTGTTTTATCGGTCTATGTTTTTGTTATTTCTGTGGCCGACCCCTGTACAGTCGGTCACAGATGGGATTTTAACAAAATGTGAGTATTTTAATTTAATGTGCTGTCTTTGTGGCCGACCGCTTTACAGTCGGCCATGCAGACGGTATTTGCATTTCAAGCCATATTGTCATATCAGGTGTTAGTTAGGGCACTAATGACCTAGATGTCGACGCGCCCTAAAACCCTAAAAACAACAACAACAACATCTGATTTTATGACTTATTTTATTAGCTATCAGTACGGCCGACCCCTCTATAGTCGACCATGCAGACAGTATTTTAGTACTTTCTTAAGCCATAATGATAGCTAGTAATAGGGCCCTAATGACCTAGCTGTCGACGCACCCTAAAGGAACAACAACAGTATGTTTTGGTGGTCCTTCTACAACCACTAACTCAATTATTGTGTTTTTAATTCTTCCAGTTTTTAGTGTGTTCTGTCATGGTTTGATTTTACTTCTGTCTGGCTCGCCCCTTTACAGCTTAGCCAGCGAGTTTGTTTTATCATTTAACCTGGTTGGCCTTTATATAGTGAACCAGTTATCTTTTTGTCTTTAATTTTTATGAACATTTTGCAGCGACCGTTTTAATACCCGTCATTTTTTTTTTTTTTTTTTTTTGTTCCGTCTGTGTGGCTGACACCTTTACAATCAGCCATGCGGACGGTATTTCTGTTGCTGCTTTAATATTTTAGTTTCCTATTCCTTCTGCGTGGCCGACCAAGTTACAGTTGCAGTAGTATTAAACCACACTGTTAAACCAGGTTTTAGTTGGAGCGCTAATAACCCCGACGTTGACGCGCCCTAACGCTCCAATCATAAGCTGTGATTCCCTCAGTAGTATTCGGGCGTTAGCAACTATGTACCCAATAGACCGTCTAGTCCAGGACATCCAGGACGCCCTCCTTTCCGTCCGGTCCTGTGGGAAGGAGGTCATATTCAGCTGGGTACCCGGTCATGTGGGAATCAGGGGGAACGAGGCAGCTGATGAAGCTGCCAAGTTAGCCTGCGACAAGGTCAGAATTGACTTTGATGCGGTCCCAAAGTCAGATCTTACCTCGGCGGCGAAGAGATTTGTCTTTGATATTTGGCAGAGGCAGTGGCTGGAAGTTGAGCATAATTATTCTCCGGCTGGTGAAACCGACCCTGGCGTGACCGGTTGGACGGTGATAAGACGTTGGCGTGATAGCGTTGGCTGCTCGTCTGCAGGCGGTGGCAATGCGTATTCTCTTGGCTGCGTCTTGTAACATGACGCGCTGTCGCCACGTTACAAGGTGCATTTTTATTATATATGTAATAATATAAGAGTAATTTACATAAATCTTGGGCGACCACCTAAATAGATTTTTGTTGTAATTTTATAAAGTACGCAAGATTCCAAGTGAGGACTGTTGTGAAATGGTGAACATACAGTGTATCTTGGTAAAGCGAATAATAAAGAATTATTGAGCTATGTAGGCTTGAAGCTAATCTTGGTCTTCCCGAATCATGGCGACAGGACGTCGCGGATTTGGGGTTTGCCGGACCACACACTCTGCTCCCTGGGGATGGGTCACTCATCTGGCGGGAAAAGCCTGCCGCCCGACACCCCCTCACCCCGGCGAACTTAGCCGAATACGTCCGACCTCTGTTAGATACTCTGGCCAAATCACACATCGGGGATATCACGTGACATTAGGTGCCGACCTGAAGATCCAATCCAAATGAGCGTATAACTTAAAATCCTGGGAATTTTTTTGTTATATGCGAGCTTCGAGACTACAAATGGGCGGAGCGAGAAGTTTCCTCGTGGACCGAAGAGCGAGGAGCTGGACATTCTGACTTCGATCTTCGAGTCGAAGCTATGCGAGTCTAGTCTGAGGTTGACTTGGAAAGTTGGCCTCTCTCGCCAACTGCCGTTGTATGATTTCTGGCTGCCAGCTTGCCTTGCTGGAGCAAGCTTATCACAGCAACACAGCCGGTAATGCGATGATGCGCATTGTCAAACCAGAGATGCCTATAGCCGACTTGTGAGATAATCTCACATATCGTGGGTCCGCTACAGTCACCGCAGACATCAGACGCAGGACTACAATGCTAACTTATTACGACCAAGCCATCTGATTGTGCATTCCGTGAAACAGAACCCGTAAGCGACTTTGAGAGGATAGGTCCATGTTCTCACTTTGTAATTGTAAAAACCCCTGAGCTAGCGGCATAATTTGCCAGAACTAGTTATTTTCGAATGATATATTGTTCATTCTGGCGCCCATGATTTTCTTTTTAACTGTAAAGTCACAGTATTATGATACCTTTGTCTGAGGTCGTCATAACTTGTATTTTTCATTGTTTCCAATTGTCATTATTTCTTGCATTTTGATTCTGAGATATATTTAAAAGTAAATATACAATTGTTTGCTTGCTCATGACGGCTAATTGTAACTCTGAGCGTTGCTTTTATGATTTTGCCAATTTGTGTTAATGTTAACGGTAAATTCGCTCAGACTTGTAATCGCCAGTGATAAGAAAATAAATGTCATATTGTGGCAATTTTTCCTAAATTCCAACTAACGTCGAGATTCTTGCAAAATTAAATAATTTTCACTCCTTCATAAAAATTAAAATTAAAAATCCACAATTATTAATCATAAAGGTATGAAAGATAATTGTAACGTAGTTTGCCCCCCAAGGCACCCACCACAGTCTCCTCTCGTAATTTAAATTCAAACTTGGATACTTTAATTTTGATTGACAGGTGGTTTCTTGATGGCATTCTTGAAGAGGTTGATTTTAAAATACAGCTACTGCTAACTTGATATCCACTACTGCTCTTAATCGGGGAAATTGATATATGTTTGGCGTTGGAGTTTTTGGGTCAACCCCTGCCAATTACTAGTGAGAATTTATTTGTCAAGCGCTAATTAACCCAATTACCCTACATCTATGACACCAAATTAATAATGTCGCGGGAGTGTCATAGGCCGAGCGGAAAAACTTTTAATTTCACACATAATACGACAGAGTGGAGAGAGGGAAGCTGTGGTTGTTCGCCTTGGGCACCTGCCTACCCCTTAGAGGGTAGTCTGCAGGCATATTGCCAAGGAAGGAACTGAGCCTTAGCTACTGAGAAACTATAGACACGGCGTGATCTCAATGATTAGCATTAAACATTTACATAAATATTATCATATATCTCTATCTATGGAGAGGTGACTTATCTCTTAGGAATGATAACAACACATGTTAATGACTACTGGTTTATTACATTTGAAGACAGATCGGCGTACATGTTACACTGTTGGCTACATTGATCAAAGGAATGAATTGTCACTAGAAATACTTTATGCTGATTGGTCTATATTCATTGATACTCCATTGATGAATTAATACTGACGTTGCGCTATGGTGATTGGTCGACATATTAACTATATTTCATTGGTGGTCTGGTTACAGTACAAGGCACATTAAACTCTATCGAAATGAGTGACTGTCGGCGAATGCATTAGATTCCTATCTAGCGGTGGACATACTGTTGTGAAGTCAAACACGCAAGCAGTGGATCAAGCAAGCTTTGAGTACCTGTTATGTGATGGTGTTGAACGGTGCGTCCATGGAT
>JARYHS010015082.1:0-13640 GCA_031002005.1 Vandiemenella viatica
GCATTGCATCCGTTTGAAACAGAATACTGTTTTTAAAGAAAGAGGTCGAAACATTTATATAGTATGCAGGAAGAAAAAAATACCTTAGGTAACTAAATTTGCAACATTCATGATTTGTTGTCTTTTTCTGGAGCTTCCTGATTTGGACAGGCCTGTTCCGTAATTGTTCCAAATTTCCACCTAAAAATACATGAACCCGGTTCAGTCATTTTCATGCAGTGCTAAGTTTTCATTATTCGTCCTGACATGCGCTTTATATTCTTATGGTTATTTAATCTGATGGCGTAGCTGTCAACTGCGGTTGGCTCTCAAAGCGGTTGGTAGCTGCGGACGTGTACAGAACTCACCTAATGTAAAGAAAAGTCAGCAGTGTCCTTCCGGCTGAGACATTGAGGACAAACCGTTCGCTGGTACGGAACGAGACCGCAGACACTCGTGCGTAGTGACATGCCGCCATTTTGTGCCGAGACGCCATTAAGTGACCGCAATGACGCTGTGGCCGCCGCCATCTGCAGTAACTGCCTCCTCCGACAAATTGCAACCGGAACGCGGCGGTACACACACAACAGGGGGATCAATCTGCCGGGGACCGCAAGGATTCAAACGCTGCGGTCGAGAGTCGTGGTGGCAAGAAAAAAGGAGATTACGCGGCCTTATGTCTGCGGCTGGAGCATGCGCACGTGTTCAAATAGCGGCATTCCCACAATTGTAGGCTGGCCAACTGGTCATGTCGGCGGTAGTGTATGGGCAGAAGCAAGAGGCTGCTCGCCGTTTACTGTACATTGCTTCCGTGTGGACACTCCGATGTAAGTGCTCTCCATTCCAATTACGGTAGGTGGGCAGCAATTGACAGAACATATCACAACCATTTGTTGAGTACTTGGTACATTTTTTTTTTTTTTTTTTTTCATACGTGCACTCTTGAAACTCCGATACTGGTAGCAATTACGGTCCAATAATGACCACCTGTTGATGTTTCTGGTATCATGTGGGCAAAAGCTGTTTTCCTTCACATCTGTCGCGGAGAAGGGAGTAATAGTTGTAAAGTTTTAAAGCGATGGCAATAAATTGTAAGCACTTCCTTGGCCGTAAAAGAGCAGGCTCAAAGTGTTCTTACTATTTAGGAAGCAAATGACATAAATGCAGTAGTAAACAGAATGTTCTGAACCAGGAAAAAAAAGGGTCTCCAAAATTACGATGTCGGGAGTGGACCTAGATAATTTTGGGGAGGGGGTGGGGGGGCTTGAGCCCCCTTGTCACCCTCCCCACCCCCTTAGATCGAGCCCTGTTCTGAACTGTGTACCTATTATCACAGTCAAGCACAGGAATAAACTTCTCAAACTGGTGGCTACAGCCTAATTACTTGACTGTTCTTAAACTCAGACAAAAGTGAAACGATCTATCAGCTAACAGACTTTTAAGGGGACTATATACCAAGAATAACGTGATTTTTACGACCAGTCAAAGTTGCTTCGGAAATTGATTGTTGCTTCGGATCAAAAATTTGTGATGTTATCGACTTGGAAATTGGGACGTCAGTGTCACCATCTCGACTCAGAACAATTTGTTTAAGGGAGAGGGCAATGGAATGTTGATCATTATCATAGTAAAGTGACCATCTAAATGGGACTTCTTCCTGGAGTTCCTCGTGTGATCGCCCACGCATTCTGTTCCAGTGTTACGAGATGTAGCGAGCGAGACATGGTGCAAGTGAAGAAATTGGAACCGTTTCACGAAACGTCCTTAAGCTCTCGCCGGCCGCCAATTCACGGCTCGGATCGGATCCGCTCGGCCGCCGCTGACGAGTCAAATGGTGCGTGACCGGCTCGGGGCTACGAGGCCCAGGCAGCCACCTGGCCGGCCAGCTCAGTGGATCAGTGTTACCACCACGCTACCAGCGTATACAAAGTCCAGCGATTCTTGCTTGTATTTATACAAAGTCTATGAGAAATCCAGCGATTGTATATAGACAATCGAAAGACAAATTCATGTCTATAGACACGCTTTTAGAACAAAATCGCAGAACTTTGGTAACCCGTTCTAAATGGGAGACATGAGACAATTGTTATACAATGTTGCGCAATATTTCGCAGTGTGGACGTTTTGGAAGACTTTGTCGTCAGTTATTCTCGGTGAGCTCTGGAGAAGGCTTGGTCGATTTTCTTAATTTTTACTGTCAAGACGTGGCCTACAGAGAAAGTGTTATCGTTAATAGAAGATTTTTACTTGACATCTTGCTTGTGGGAAAAGACTAATCCCGAATATAAAATTCTAACCAAGAAGATGGCGTTGGCGACGGAGCCTCAGATCGCCGAAATATCGTGTGGAAGCACCTTAATTACTCGGCTAGTCTCCCGAGGAGACTACATCCATTCTCAACGCCGAGAAAGACTTTGTTCCTATACAAGAAGAAAATAGTTATTAAAGAGCTGCCAAAAAATATGCAGTGTCCGTAGGCGATGTCGGAAAAAAACTCCAAAATTTGAAAACAGCTTCTCATCGGGAGCATAAAAAAATAAATCAGGTGAAGAAGAATGGAGTATCTCTTGTAAGCAATGCTTGGTTCGCATACGAACACTTATTTCTATTGCAATGTTTAGAATCAAGGGGTATCAGAAGCACAGACTGCGATGAAGACAAAAATAGTGAATCAGGAAGTGCAGAAACCATTGTAAGTACATTAAAAATCTGTTTCATTTAATTTTTATACATGGATATGGAGCAGAAAACAATGTTATTAAAATACAGATGATTTTATTGATAACAACAACCTACTAACGGAAAATATTATTATGTGGTGTTAGTATAAAATTCACGTCTCCACCAAGGCTTCTTTCTTCGCTTATTTTCATTGTCCATGAGTAGAATTTCGCAAGCAGCGATCCCAACCAAAGTCAGCCATATTAGGAACTAAAGAGCAACAAGGCTTTCAAATGTGTACATGCGACAAAGTCTCCAGACTGTCTGTATACATTGTCTATATACATATGTACAGACATTTCCTAACATCGACTTTGTATACAAGTGTGTACTTAGCCTGAGGAAACACGGCAGATCGTCGCCTTGAAGTCGAATTGAATTGCGTGTCCTTCGTCAAATCCATACCGCGGAGAAACCTTGCTGAATGGTATCAATATATCTTAAAGAGAAAAGAACGTCAACTTGTACTTAAGTCCAAGTCTGTCGTCCCAGATGGAACCTTAGTAGCACTGCTTCTGTTCGTACGACCTTGGAGACATTGTTAATAGCCGTCTAGATTGTTTTTTTTTTTTTTTTTTTTTTTTTTTTTTTTTGTAACAGTTTTAACGTCCCTTTTTAACAACGTGGTCTTTAGAGACGGGAAAGGATGGGGGCAAGGAATGGGAAGGAATTCGGCCATGGCCTTTGGAAGGAAGCATCCCGGCATTCACCTGGATGTGATTTGGGGAACCATGGAAAACCCAAATCTGGATGCCCGAACGGGGATTCGAACCGCCGTCCTCCCGAATGCGAGGCCAGAACCGCTATCCGTTACACCACCACGCTCGGTCTCTAAGATTGTTGTAGATGCAGTTGTCTATAGGGAATTGAACTATACGGCGCTTTTATCACAACCGCTATAATTTAACTATAAGGTCTTGCGACAAGTCAAAGCATTCTGTCAGAAGAACTGCGCATGCGAAGAATTGCTGCAAAGCAGTATCACTTAAATGTGACACAGATTTCCTTCCTCAGCTCCGTGAGTGTTTTAATTCTCTCTCAGAATGAAAATGGAGACGGAGAGGAAAAGTTTTTCCACTAAGTGGATGGTTGAAGCTTAATCGCAGCTAGCACTAAACACGTTCACCATTACGGAAGCTTTTTCATACGTGGCAGAAGTGCTGGGATTGGTGTTCGCGAGGGGAAACAGCTATGATGGTGTGGCAGGTCAATAAGATCCAGCTAGGATGTACATGATTTTACCGACTTTTCCCTGAATACTTTGGATAGCGTCACGTACTTGTCCGATGCGAGCGCGACGCCAGCTTGGGAGAGATACGCTCAGTGGTGAGCGCTCAGCGAGAACTAAATGGCCCGTGACCGCAGGACGGATGTCCTCGGAACAGCAGTAACTCCTGCGACCGTAACTACCAACACCCATTCCTCTTCGCTCCGTGATCTGTGCGCTTGTCAGCTGGTCTACGTACTGCTTCCCTGATGGTCGCCAGTATTTTCTGCAGAGGTTACCTGTCTGTCCGGAGGATGTGTCTCACGATTCCGGTGGTCCCCTGTTCACGTCTGCACCAGATGGCTGTCGGGCTTTAGCCTGTTCAGTTTCTGTGCCAACGGTCAGACACAAAGCTGCCTACTCTACCTTCTCTTCCAGTACTTGGTTTCATACTTTAAAATTAGGTTAATTACTAGTACATTCCCTGCTCACAGTATTACCTGCCTCGACGTATTTGGAATAAGTTAAATCGTATTAGAAGCAGCACGGGGAGAACTCTCGACTCCTGGGGCTGGGCGATTCGCCGTTCTGGACAGCGGTGAGATAGCACAAACTGTGTTGCACATTGTGCAGTATTTCCCACTCCGTACTTTCCTTGGAAGTCTGGAAAAATTAAACTCGGCTTCACCGAAGGCGGTTGCCTGGATTGGGATTTCGATGTCAAGCTGTAGGGGTTAGAGGTTATGGCTGGCGATCCTAACGTAACGGCCTTTTCACCTGCCACTTGAGGGCGTTGTCCATATATAATAAGTTTTCGTAAGTTTCATGTAGTATTAAACACAAAATAAATAAGTAGAATGGCTATATCTAAGCTATCGGAATTCCTCTTCGCTAGAAACGTACAGATGCCTCGTCAATCACCTGTCGAGCCAAGCACAGTAAGGTTGGTTGGTGGGATCTAGAGAGAGCACTCCCAGAAAGATTATAAAAAGAAATTTTGCAAAAGAAAACTGACTTAAAAATTACAGATAAGTAGATTTTATAAGTAAAGGTGATAAAATTCCTTCGGTTTCGAAACTTAAACTGCAAGAAAAATAACATTACTACTGAACCAAATGTGTTTTCAAAAAAAAAAAAAAAAAAAAAAAAAAAAAAAAAAAAAAAAAAAAAAAAAAAAAAAAAAAAAGCCAGGTGTGCTCTTAATTTTATTCAGTTTTCTTTCCGAAGTGAAAAAGTAGTCATACTCATAAAGGAGCTGTTGGTATTATGAGCAGTGCAAAACCAAGAACTGCTTGCATAGAACTCTTTGTAAAGCTCACAAATCCTCCTATGGCCTCTATGTTAATTTCTAGGATACTTTAGTCTATTGGTTCACTTTGAAATATAGAACGGTTTTTGGATGATAAACAAACATTGAAAAAAGTATTTTAATGACACTAGATTCTCCATCCACAAAATTGGTTCGCTAGGAATTATTACGAAATGAAGTTGTAAATTTTAAGATTTCAAATACTTGCGTTGTTTGTAGCCATACAACGATTATTATTTAACAAAACAATTTTTGTAAGAATAGGCCAAGTCTTGTGGTTGTTTAGTGGCAAAAAGTTAAGAGATGTTGTTCTTAGTCAACTCTACACTCTACAGATTGTATTCACTTCATTTTCTGAAACAAAATGGTTATGGATAGTTGATTTTAAATTAGAAACATTGTGCAGTTATGCATGTCATAATTTTTACAAAACTGGGATGCTTAGTATATATCCTTTATTATGAGACTATCAACCCGAAAGACGAACGAGGAAAATCATGACTTTTGCAAGATTGATAAAGCAATACAGTTAGAGTATTTATACAGATAGAAGTTTTATTGTCTAGTTTGCTAAAACATGGCATTCAGCATAGAGAGAGATCGTACGTCACTGATGTCGATGTGGAAGTAAAAGTTGGAGCCTCCTCTTGTGTTCTTCGGAAGAGTATTAGGCGAGCATCTGATTTCACCCTCCATCTTCTTCCATCTGTCATACACAACGATAACGACTGATTATACGCAGCATTTAAAATCATACTGATCCACAGACAGCCCTACAGCAACAATTAATAACATTGTTCACTCTGGGGAAGGCAACGGATAACTCTACTAAAAATTCCCGAGATGTCATGCAGGACTTGTCTGATTCATCGAGTATAATACAAACTTCGACACCTTGAAAGACGACTGTAGCTTTTGAAGGGTTATGGCGCATGTGCCTTTGTAACCAGTAAGTTAGGCAAGTGACCGAGCAGTCAATGGAAGGAATTGGCTCGCATTGCATTGATGCTGAACCGAAGACAGCAGGTTTAATATGAACTACTAGTCGCTCGCTCAGTATGGCACCAGCAATCACATTAGACGAATATTTGCATTAATCTTTAAGTTACATTGGCGTCGAAAACTGAAAAAAATTGAATAATGCGCCTAACGTTACCAATGATTGATAAGTGGTCGATTTGAAACACAACGGGCATCATAAGTTCAGTCTTCCACAGTTAAAAAGCTTTTATTACACTTTCCGGAATTTCCAAAATACAATTATACGAGCGATATGTTGCTGGAAACGCAAGTGGAACGAGTAACTTGAAGCACTCATTGGTCTGTTTTTGTATTGCGCATTGCGTGCAGGTAGCAGAGAGACGAGTGAGAGCTGTCGTATCCGGATTAGTGTCAAGGTTATGCAAACACCACCTGTTGCTTCTTTTTATAGCAGGCCCCTCCTTGAATAAGGAGCCAGCCGCCTGCCCGGCCAGCAAGTGGATGCGCATCAGTTTTTAGTCCCTCTGCCTCGCCAAAGACTCCAGGTCAGCCAAAGTAAAGACTAGTGCCGTCTGTTGAAAAGAGGCTCAGTTGTTTATTTTTTAATCAGGAAAACCGTCCTTTTATTTCGTATCATCACATCGCGGTAGGTACAGCGGACCAGGCATCTAGGAGCTTATAAGAAATAATCGTTTTGGTACTCGCCAGTAGTGTTTGAGATAAACTATGAAAACAAAGACCGGGATGTCCTCTGTGACTGATCAGTTTCTGCCTCCACTTGTGGGATGGCACTTATTCACCGTCTTGTAAAGATTCGACCTTCTGTGATTCGTTCACGCTATGCGTCCAGAATGTTCAGTTTCTCGTATTATATCATAGTTTAAACAGCATTTTATTTCCTCATGACCTTATGTATAGTTGATGTCGACTTCAGCGTCAGAAAAAGATTGGGGTGTGGGCAAGAAGTGGGAATGATTTCGGTAATGGTCTTTTGAGGGAAATCATTGGCCTGCAGTGATTTAGGGAAACCATGGGCGGATGGGTATTTGAACCCGTATCCTCCCCAATGCGAGGCCAGAAAATTACCGCTTTCGCACCACGCTCGGCAGCTACCGCTAAAAGTAGTTTATAAACTAATCTGATAGTCAGGGCTCCGTCAGCAGTGGTCAGAACTATGTCATTTATTCCGTTTATATATTTTCAAATGTCAAATTTCCTTTTAGCAAGTTTCTCCACCTTCTGACTTGTATAATATCCATTGGCTGATATCAACCCAACGAAACTGAATCTGCTTCCAGTTGCTCAGATAGCTCACCACACACTACAGGCTAGTCATTTCCTCGCAAACACAAGGTGTCAGTTTTCAACCCTTTCCCCCTCTCAGAGATAGAACTGAACGGCGTCCTTAAACCCTTCATACCTGACAGCATGGAACCAAGGATGGCAGCGCCAAATCGGTTACTCACAGTGTGATCATTCTGTCAGCTGTGTTAGCACGATAAACGAGAAGGGTTAGCCCTTCTCGTTTCCTAAAGTAGCTACGCCAACATGGCATGCCACGTAGTTAGTTGGTTCGAACCGCAGTGGCGGAAGAAGACTTGGCGAGCATGGTGTAAAAGGTGAAGATGCACGACTCCTAATCACCAGACTGTGCAATAAAGTCACTGCTTAAATTCCATACCTTCTCACAGTTCATAATAGAGTGAGTGCATACGAAATTGCGGATGCTGATTCGTCCATCGGATGAGTACATGAAACATGGCGGACTACAAGTGTCTTTCGGAAGAGTAGGCCTGAATAGTCAAACATCGGGTTTCTTCCCTTTCGTTCCTTTATCTTTCGATACTCAACTACAGTCATCAGTCGTGCAACTACTTAGACCACAGAAGAAAGGATCTAGGCGCCTTCTTCCATACCTGGTCGCATGAGTCTCTTATAGGAGTTCCGCCACTGAACCATTGAAGGTCACCATACTTTTAACTGCCTCATTCAATATCTGAATTTATCATAATTTGTCAAACGTTACCAGTTTATGAAGAACACAGATCATTATTCATATTGCTCATATAGTTCCCAGTTTATCGGTTCAGATTGCTATATTTGTTTCCTGTCTTCGTACCTGGGCTCCGATCTCTAATCAGGTGAGGGTATTTTCAGTTCAACGCGTTCATGAAAATCATCATCTTTCGTGTGGTAACTTCAAATTCTGGTTGCGCCGTGTTATGTTTGTTTTAAATATCTCTTTTGGTTATCTGTATCACAGTTAAATCAAAATGTTGTTTATCCATTGCTCATGTATTATTTTACACCACGATTCTTGCCAGTACGTTCCATACGATGGAGTCGCAAAACACAACTGTAAGCTAAGGATGCGTTGTCAGTTGGTAAAGACTCATTGCTTTCTGAAAAATATTGATTTCATATAGTTAACCTGTAACCGAATGTGACGAGGCTATTGACGTTTAGATTGTGGTCTTTAAGTCACTTCCGAAACAACTCGATCATCTTTAGTTAGAATTATTAGACCAGTTCTGACCCAATAAATACTATTCGTCCGTATCAACTGCATTGCAGCCTAGGGTTATTATTGCAATAAAATTAACTTATTTGAAGGTTTCTCGGGCATGCGGCAGGATCAATTGATCGTTGGATCGTTGAACGGCCGCATGTCCGAGAAATCGTCAAGCAGCAGATTCGCCGGGAAATCCTACGATTACAGAAAACTAACTTAGTCCACAACCCGAAGGTTGGTCCTCTGGGGCCTACAGTTTAACGTAGAATCCGAACACGAAATTTATTAAAGATTTATTCCCCAGGAATGACAGAGCCTGTTAGGAGGACGGTAGCGTAAAGGCCCAATAATATCGAGCACTCGGTTTGATTTTCACTTCAGCAATTAACACTTGAGTTTTCAAATCACTAAAGGTGAACGACGATATTGTTCTTCTCATAAAAGCCATGACTTTTTACCTTCTGGTTCCTTTTGCTAATTTCTTTGCTGGATGTAGTCGTAAAGACCAAATGTAAAGAAAAGAACAAGAAAAATATCGAAGGGATGGACAAGAAATCGACTATGATATATTGTTTACGAACGATACAAAGGTCGACCAAACTAATTTGGCTAACCACTTTAAACTGTGTATGGGCGGATCAGCATTTGTAGAGGGTTCATTTGAATATCAATGTATCGACTTGAATGTCCGTTGCTGTCACTGAAGTCAGAAATAAGCGTTCGTGTTGGTGATAGTGCACACTGAGGAGCGCCATTAATCTCGAGGCAAGGTTGATTGGCTGGCGTGACGCGACGAGGATCCGGAATCACCGGACAGGATGTGCTCCTCACGTTCTCCACCTCTCTCTCGATAGAGCAGGACACGCGGAAGGTGGCCAGTGTCGTGGAGGCCAGCGTGCGGTCTACGCCCGCTCCGCACCTCCCGAGCCAAATGGACCGAGTCGAACGCGCGTAGCGGCCGATTTATTCCACCTGCTTGGCGAACGTGCTCGCCGCTGTCACAGGCCAACAGCCATTGATCGATTCGCCGTCCCAGATACGGTCCTGCCCTGCCCGCCGCGGTCGGCACCTGTCGCTTTCCAAACGAAGGACAAAACCGGCGCCGAGCGTTGTGGGTGAGCGGTTAACGCTCTGGCCTCGCATGCGGGACGACGCCGGTTCGAATCCCCGTCTGGCATCCAGATTTGGGTTTACATGGTTTCCACAAATCACTCTAGGCGAGTGCCGGGCTGTTTCCTTCAAAAGGCCATGGCCAAATTCCTTCCCGTTCCTTGTCGCCAGTCCCATCCCGCCAATAATGACCTCGACGTTGACGAGGTGTAAAGCCATAAGTAAAAAAAAAAGAAAGACAAAACTGGGATGCGTCCCCTTTCACTTCAGCACTGCCTTCTACCGTCACAGAGTTCCGTCAACATTTCAACTGCTTGGTGCTCAACTACTAGTCTCTGGCAATAAGTTCCTTTGTGTGAAAGGTTGAAACATCTACATCATAGATTCCCAACCTTTTTCAGCTTACCGCCCCCCTTTTAGAAAGAAAATTACACGTCCTTCCCTTTTTGTAATAAAGAACGTGGGCCATAGTGCTCCAACTGTTTTGGATCGTAATCCATTCTATGACACAGTGATTCGAAGACAAGCCTCTTAAGTAAATTGTACAATAGAAAATATATAATATCAAGGAACTATTTCTTAAATTACTTTATTAAAAACATAAATAAAGTTTGATTAACAAATATATATTAGGAAAAATAATATTAATTACAGGGATGAATTGGTATAATTACTCTGATTTTTAAATATTTGGTGTCTTATTTGTCATCAGCCATCTTAAAAACCCACGTTCCACTATTCAAAAGCAGTTTATTTTCTTGGCTAATAAACCTCTGATCCAGGTGATTGGGCAACAATAAAATCATCTTTTATTACGGGATGAGCCACTTATGCATTAAGCAGCAGTAATGAAATGAGCTGTTGGATAGGGTTGTTTGTTATTGGTGATATAAACATTATTACTTTTCCCTACTTCATTTACTTATCTTAAAATTATAATGTTTTTGTTATTTATTTTAGGTCAGAATACTAGTTATTTTACTCAAGAATCATTACTTCTTATTAGTACGATAACGACTACAAACATGGCCACTAACAGGAAACAGGCCGTATTTAGTTTCAGCGTTCCGGTTGTGACTTGTTTGACGTTTTTCTTTTCTAGCTTGAAAACAAGTTAATTGCTGCAGATACATTTTAGGTTGAGTGTCGTAGCAAACTCTCGACTTTATTGTAGAATTTTGAGGTTCAGTGTGCAGTGGTTAAAAATAATGTAGGTCAAATGACGGGGGATTAAGGTTGCAGTCACTGTTGAGCATTCCTTATAATGTGGACGGTCTTTATGTTTACATCATTGTGCAAGGATTTTTTTCAAACTCTTTATTTCATTTTAAATGAAGCTAATCTGACAGAACGTTATCTTTTTCAAAGGGGGGCATCCATAAATTACGTGAGGTGTTTTTCCGGATTTCCGGACTCCACCCCTCTCGAACTCGCCCTCGAAACTTTTGGAGACCCTTTTTTTTAGGTCTCATCTTTAAAAATCGGGTTAGACCCCCACTTTTCGACGAAAATACCCCCTAAAATCGACTTTCATGCAATTTGGAGACCTTTTTTTTTATCTCCACAGTCCAAACATTTTTTCACAAAACCTCACATGAAATTTCCGTAGATCCCCCCACCCCTTGGTAGATTTCGCTGGAGCCCCCCCCCCCTATTTCACTTCACGTAATTAATGGATGCCCCCAAGGATACGCTGAAAAAAAAAATTACAATTCTCTGAACTTGTGGCTGTTCCACATCGTTAAGAGCCACTGAATGAAATCAGAACAAGTCCGCATTGTTTTCTTACAACAGTTATTTCGAAACAATCGTTCCATGCTGATTCCAGTAATCAAAGGATAATTGGGTTAAATGTCAAAAAACAGCAGTGTCCTACTTAGAAAAACAATACGAAGTTAATAGCATTTCGTTACAAACGTTTTCGCCTGGGGACATTTGTTGAGCAACTTTCTTGCGTTCATTACCACTGCGAGACCCTAAATATGAGAGAGAACCGTTAGCGCAACCGCACAGATTCGTGTTTGCTCTGCGACATTATTGTTTTTATCGCGCCGTGTAATCGCTCAGCAAGTGGTTGGGTCGAAGGTCTTGTAGCCCGCATAAGGCCAAAACGATCTGACCCAGACCCAACGTGTGAGAAAATTTCTCCAGCCTGTAATCTTTAAAGAGCATGGGTCGTACTGTAAAGTATTGCTTCGGATATATTGCCACCAATGGGTGCTAAGTACTCTTTTGGGTAGTTAAGGTAATATATTCCTCTTATTTCATTTTGAAGCAGGATCCGGAAAGATGGCCATTGCAAAAAGAGCTACAAAGTAAGTCCACAAATAAGGTTTGGACATCTTCGTTTCTGGGTTAGAAAAAGACCCAAAAAAGCCATACCCTAAAATTTTAAATAACCTGGAACCAATAACGAACGAAAATAAATGTCATAGGCAAAACAACGTGGCTACAATAATTTAGAAATTTTTGTTTCGAAAATGAAAGTAATTTAGTCCAACCTTATATAACTAATAACTTACAAAGTAAAATTAAAATTGACGGCCGAAGCAGGAATGATGTTAAAAGTAGACTAGCACTAGCAAAAAAAGCCTTCATGAAAAGATAAATCTTTTAGTGTCAAATACTCATCTAGAATACGGAAAGATTTTTTAAAAACTTTATGCCTATAGCATATAACATTTTAGTAGCGAAGCACGGACTTTAGGAATACCACAAAAAAGGAAAATTGAAGGATTTGAAATGTGGTGTTATACAAGGATTCTGAAAATTAAGTGGACAGATAAAGTACGAATGAATGAGTTTTGGAGATGATGGGTGAGGAAAGAAGTTTGTTGTAGAGTCTAACAGAAAGACAGAATTGTAGGTCATATTTTGAGACATGTGGGATTGGTTAATTTGTTAGTACAGGGAACAGTCCAAAGGGAACAACTATAGAGAAAGACAGAGATTAAAATAGGCCCCTATTTGGGGCAGATAATTGAGTACGGGGGTTGTAAAGGGTACATGGAGATGAAAAGGAAGGGATGGAGGATTGCATCAAACCAGTCGAGAGATTGCATTGAAATACTCCTCATTATTCTTCTTCCCGACATTTTGACCAGGGCTTAAGTAGGTCCAGACAATCGACCAGCCACCCCAGTCTCCAGCAGATCCCGTCTGTAGCAGATTCGGTAGACGGCCCCTGAAGAAGACCTAAGTCCTGGTCGAAACGTCGGGAAGAAGAACAATGAGGAGTATTTCAACGCAGCGTTAATCCCGTAAGCAATTAATATGACGGCTGCGAAAAAACAAAATCTTTTACAGTCGAGAGACTTGTAAAAAAAAAATCTTTATTAAAAAGTACCAAAAACAATAAACCGATATGGAACTCGGAACTCTTTAAATATTGTGATGAAACACTTAAATCAAGCCTTCTACATCTTACGAATAAAATATGAAAGGATAAACATCATCGGAATCCTGGCAAAAAAAAGGAAACTATTGCCATCCCACCACATCCCTTTTTTTTGACAAGAAGGTGTAAAGGCTGTGAAAATTTATACTGCACAATGAGTATAAATTTTTTGTAAAACTGGTGGGAAGCAAGTTGGAGGAATATTATAATAATAAAAATTTACGAAGACGAGGATTGATTCCGAAAATGAAGGTCTTGCTCTGATGGTTACTTTACTCTGAAATCGTTTATTATAACGCATACAACTTCCTTGCCACCACTCTTCTAGAAATCAGATATAACTATTGCACAAGCCAATATTTGTCAGTAATATCATTTAAGTACATCATCTCGCGAGAAATTCGTACGTTCTTCGTATGAGTCT